>JAVTVY010022791.1:0-98309 GCA_036873755.1 Hanleya hanleyi | reverse complement strand
AAAAACACCTCACCACTTTGCACCGCATGCAACAATGTAGAAGAAACAATAGAACATGTCCTACTTGAATGCCCTGAACACTACCCACAACGCGAGGCACTTAGAAACGACCTAAAAAAATTCGACACTCCCTTAACATTACCAGCGATATTAAACCCTAAGCTCTCCATTAGAAAACAGGTATTCAAGTCCTTAATAAACTTTATCAAAACTGCTGGCTATTACTCCAGTATATAAAACTACCCCCGTGCATGCGCACCACTAACTAACAATGTCAGCATTGGCCAAAATTTCTCTTTTGGAATAAAATATAGGCAATGTGGGCACCGGAAATACCATGTTCCGTGTGGGCCGGTTGCCACATTAGTCTCAAAAATCGGAGGCCAAGACCAATCAACATCCCTGCGACTATACTGGCCAAAAAATCTCTTTTTCGAAATAAAATATAGGCAATGTGGGCACCGGAGATACCATGTTCCGTGTGGGTCGGTCGCCACATTAGTCTCAAAAATCAGAGGCCAAGACCAATCAACATCCCTGCGACAATATTGGCCAAAAATCTCTCTTTCGCAATAAAATAGGCAATGTGGGCACCGGAGATACCATGTTCCGTGTGGGCCGGTAACCACATTCGTCTCTAAAAGCTTAAGGCCGTTACCAATTCAACAATCAAGGACATAAATCACTAGCACACGTCCAAGAAACAACCACGCACACAAAAAATGTCACTCACAAAAATGAAAACTATACACTTTTCATTTTATACTTTCAGAAATGGAAATGAACAAGATGAAAATCATCATTGTCGGCTCAAGTTACGTCCATAGACTGGAGAGCAGCATCCTTCGAAAACAAGTCCCGGGCTCTAGGCTAGACTTTGGCACAGGCCAGGACATTCGATTCTTTGGTATTGGCGGGGCCAGAGTCGGGACCCTACGAAACTCGAACAAACTGGAAAACCTCCTACGGGAGACAAATCCTGACCTACTCATCCTCCATATTGGAGGAAATGATGCCGACTCCTACAAAAGCGAAT
Source organism: Hanleya hanleyi (assembly GCA_036873755.1). Lineage (NCBI taxonomy): Eukaryota > Metazoa > Mollusca > Polyplacophora > Lepidopleurida > Hanleyidae > Hanleya > Hanleya hanleyi. The sequence goes on along the minus strand of JAVTVY010022791.1, from coordinate 97,273 downwards.
CGGCAATTTACTTCGACATCATGGCCCTGACAGGTGAACTCCAGACAAAATTCAAAATTCCGAGGATCTACATCAGTCAGCTGGTATTCCATCAGGTAACTCGGCACATTTCGGTCCATTCCTACAACAGCAAAATTCAAAAACTGAACCAACTACTAAGTAAAAACACAATGGCCACTTTTTGGAAACACCGGGGGATGATCCACCCCCAAAAACAAATCCTAATCCACGACGGAGTCCACCTAAACCATTTAGGCCAGGAGCTGTTCTACCGGTCTATGCGAAGGGCCATACTGGGAGCCATGAGGAACAGACATCACTGAAAACAAGACGGAAACCAGGGAAAATAAAATTTAAAAAAACAGAAAAGAAGAAACGCCCCAAAAACAGAAAACAGTGCACCAGGAGATGACAAACAACAACACCGACGAACTGACCTAACAGAAGCTACCAAGTCACTATTAAAGGAAAAATGAACAACAAACACTAGAAAACCAACAGATTCTGGACCAGAGGAATAGCACCGATATATCTACCCGCTTACGATCTCAACAAACCAAAAGAACTGACGATAAATACCCAAAGCCCCATTTGGGTGAGCCGTGCCGCATTGGGATGGGGTGCAGGTTTCCTCGAGTATGGCGACAAAGTACTATACCGGGGTTTTTCCTGGCCGGCGGTGGGGCAGAAAAGAACTAAAAATAATAATGCAGAGAACAATGGAACTATAAAATAACTGCCAATTACTATTTAATACTTGTTTACTTTTGTATATACTCCTTTTCCACTACTCCATGTACATAGAACTTTACCTTGTATATAGTCGTTATTATATAAAGTATAGACATAATATATTCCAGTCAAGAATACACATGTAAATACCTATGTAATCTATTTGGTGGGCCGCGAAATCCGTAAGGGAAGCGGCCCTTAAAAGTCAATAAATCAATCATCAATCAATTTCTCTTCAGAAATACGTTGAAAGTTCAGCGCTCAGAGTGAACGGACGTGTTTTTGTGTTCTACCAAACCAGCCCAGCTTTCCCAGCCTTTGTGTTCCTCTGCGGTCTTTGTTCCCCGGGCGTTACAGGATTACCTATACTACAACAACAAACAGCGGGAGAAACCAGCCAGCCAGAGCTAAGTTTTGAATTGAATTTTTGCACCTATACTAATATTTCCTATCACTAAAGTCACTCCTTACCAAATAACAACTAGTCCTGATCTAAACAAAAACAAATCAAACAATGGAAGCCTCTCAATCTACCGTAAAAACACCTAAAAGGAAGCTCTCAGAAATCAACACTGAAAAATCCCCACCCACCAAAAAACAACGATCCCTACCCGAAAGGCCTAGTAGTCTAGCAAATTTTATCGCCATCATCCATAGTTTAACCCAACTGAGAGCATGTAAATTCCCAAAGGCCAAGGTAGCAAACGATCTCAAAAAATGTGCTGGTGACGTACATCAAATCTTTGAACTGCCGGGTGGTGACCTGAAAGTCCACTGCAAATCACAAACTCAGTACGAGAAATTACTACGTTTAGACCTGCTAGCAGATAAACCTGTCTCGGTAAAACAATTCATACAGCGTAGAGAGCAATGCAAAGGAGTAATTTATGGAATTGACCTCAGTATCAAACTAGAAGACATTCTCCCCACTCTCTCAAAACAAAACGTCGTATATGCCAAAAGAATGCAAAAGAACAAACAGGAAACGACAAGCATTATGCTAGTATTCAAAGGATCAAAATTACCGGAAACTGTCCGGCTATGGCTTCGTAACATTATAGTTAAACCTTTTTTTGACACACCAAAACGATGCCATAACTGTCAGAAATATGGTGGTCATATAGCTAGATTTTGTAAATCCCAAGTTGTATGTGCGAAATGCTCTGGAAATCATAATTACGAAGAATGTACTGAAACAAAAGTAACATGTGTAAACTGCAAAGGCAACCATTCAGCGGCCTACAAAGGTTGTATAGCTTTCAAAGAGGCAAAAAGAGTTGAATTCACTAAAGCAGACAAAGGGATTTCTTACGCAGAAGCTGTAAAAGAAACCAGAATGAATAGAAAAATCAGTATAGAAATGACCACCGCTCTACACAAAGCAAAGGCAACTGAGACAATAGTCACAGCCGTGAACACAAACTCAGGTGATACAATGGAGACTGAAAACAATGAACAAGAAACAGAGACAAAGAACCTAACCAAGCTAGACCTGCTGGGCTTTATCAACATTGTGTTGAACTCAGTTATTAACCCCCTGCAACCCAAGCTTAATAAGACCGACATGATAGTGAAAATTGCGCAGGACTTCCTTAATTGGGAGTTCAGCTCCGATGAAATCATTAACTGGGGGAAAAATCCGAAATACGATAAGAAAACATCCACACCCAAAGAAAAGTCTATCCCGGCCCTCAACATAACAACATAAGATAATCCACTTGCGAATGCATCAGTCTCCAAATTAGGGATATAACTAATACAAAATTCAATAAAAATCAATTATCAATACTCCAATGGAATGCCCGAAGCATCGGGAAAAACGGGGACAATCTTAAAGTCTTAGTAAATGAAATCAGCCCAGATATAATTTGTGTTCAGGAAACATTTCTGAAGCCAGGAAAAAATAAATTTACAATAAACGGATATAAGTCGTATAGATCAGACAGACTTACAGGTGCACTAGGGGGAAACCTGATATTAATAAAAGAGGATCTGATTCACATCGAACTAGATAAAAGCCCTACCAGTGACGATCTCGAATGGCACGCTATTCAGGTCTTCTTCAATAACAAACCTATTAACATCATTAATTTATATGCCCCAGGAAGTCTAAAGAAAATCTCCCCAAAAGAACTGGACAACATCACAAAGAAATTTAACTCCCCTATCATCATATGCGGTGATTACAACAGTCATAACCCCATGTGGGACGACAATTGCATCAAGGCAGACGAAAAAGGCCAAGTAGTGGAAAAATGGCTTGACCAAAACAACCTATGCTATTTAAATAATGGCCACGGGACGCGAATAGACATGAACACCGGTAAACTATCTGCAATTGATTTAACTATTGTCTCCCCTGATTTAGCTGTTAAATCCGAATGGGAAGTGATTCCTGACACGCTTGACAGCGACCACTTCGCCATTCTGACGAAAATTAGTATAAAACCGGACGCTGAAAGGACAGACGCCCCTCCAAAATTTCAGTACTCCAAAGCCGACTGGAAAAGCTTCCAGAAAGACTGTCAATGCCTAAATCATGACGAGATATTCAATTCCGATCCAGAAATGTTCAATGAAAACATTACAAATTCACTACTAAACATAGCACAAAAATATATTCCGATATCACAACAGCGCCACAACAAAAACCCGGTACCCTGGTGGAACCCAGAGTGTGCAAAGAATATTGCGGCCAAAAAGAAGGCACTTAGAAAATTCAAAAAAAGTAGGCTCCAAAGTGATCACGCGAACTACAAGGAACTCAAAATCATAGCTGAAAAAAGTGTCAAAGAAGCTAAATCAAAATGCTGGGAAGACTTTTGCAACACTATAGATACCAAAACCAATTCAAAAAAAGTATGGAACAAAATAAAAAATATACAAGGAAAGTTAACAAACACAGTCCCTGTACTGAACAAAACTAAAAAAACGAACAAAGAAAAGGCAGAACACCTCGCCGAATCTTTCGCTTCAAACAGTAGCGATAGCAACCTGAAACCAGAATTCAGAAAAATTAAGGAAGAAACAACGATAGAAAACGATTTGGACGATCATTTAGAAAACTATCTCAATGCAGACTTCAATATTAATGAATACCGCAAAGCTATACACTGTAAAAAAGAGAGCTCACCTGGTGAAGACAAACTAGGATACACGATCCTTAAACACCTACCAAATAAAACACAGAAACTAATTTTGAAACTAATTAATGTCAGCTGGCAGACCAAACAACTTCCAAGTAAATGGAAAACATCTATCGTTATCCCAATCCCAAAACCAGGTAAAGATCCATCAGACAGCAACTCTTACCGCCCAATTTCTCTCACTTCAAATCTATGCAAAATAATGGAAACTATGGTAAAGAATAGACTGGAATTTCATATGGAAAACAACAACTTATTAAACAAAACCCAAAGCGGCTTTCGTAAGAACAGAAGTACATTAGACCATATAACCAGATTACAACACTCGATAAAAAAGGGGAATGCCAAACATCAGTACACACTAGGTATCTTCCTAGACATAGAAAAAGCATTTGACCTTGTATGGCAGGACGGCATAATTATTCAATTAAGCAAACTTGGGATTAAGGGAAGAATGCAACACTGGATAAAAAACTTCCTAAACAACAGAAATTTTAAAGTTCGCCTAGGAAACACCCTATCCACCGACCATCAACTAGACAACGGTACCCCTCAGGGAAGCGTCATTAGCCCCACCCTTTTTAACATCCTCATCAATGGCCTAGCCGATGAAATTGACACGAAACATCCAGAAGTAGAACAGTCCCTATTTGCTGACGATTCTGCCCTCTGGAAAACCGCACGTTCCATCAAAAAACTTACAGGTATAATGCAAAAAACACTAGATACAATTAGCGGTTGGGCGGATAAATGGGGCTTCAAATTTGCCGCTCTCAAAACAACGGGTATTATATTCTCAAACAATAAACACATTGACGTTAAACTAACACTAGGAGGTCAAAAAATTGAATTCAAAAATAGTGTTAAATATCTTGGTATGATCTTTGACAGAAAACTCACATGGAAAGACCACATCGATCAACTAGTTCTTCGGTGCAATAAAGACCTGAACCTCATGAGGTGTGTGTCTGGGACAAACTGGGGAGCGAGTAAATATAGTTTGATGAAATTATACCAAACGCTCATTAGGTCAAAAATAGATTACGGGTCCATCGCCTACCAATCAGCATGTAAGACACAACTAAAAAGAATAGACAGCATTCAATATTCTGCTCTAAAAATAGCTACTGGAGCCTTCAAGGGAACCGCCCTATGTAGTCTTCAAATAGAAACCAATGAGAAACCTTTTCATTTAAGACGAGAGGAACTGTCCCTGAAATATGCAGGAAAAACTAGAGCTAAGGGCGAAAATCACCCATGCCACAAAATTTTTGAAGATAAAAGTGAATATGAATATTTAAAGAAAAACTGGGAAAAAGACTCCGCCCCCCTCGGCTACACCGTAAATAACCTATTCCAAGAGCATGAAATACCCATCGCACACATCTGCGACACAGACAAAATCATTAGACCACCCTGGGAATTAGAGTCGCCCCACGTGGACACATGTATTCACGACTACCTCACAAAGAAGGACAACCCAGACTTTATAAGAGCCACCACCCTTGAATATATCAACCAAAACTGGAAAAATTACATACAAATCTATACAGACGGATCGAAAAACACAAGTAATAATACAGGATCATCTTTTGTTATACCTGAGCTCGACATACAAAATGGTTTCAAACTTCCAGACAATATGTCTGTATACACTAGTGAACTGATTGCTATAATTAAGGCTCTCGAATGGATCATCGAGCACAAACCAATCCGTGCGGTGATACTTAGTGACTCCCTTAGTGGACTCACATCCATTAAAAATTCTATATCTGACAGTAGACCTGATCTCATACACAAAATAGAATGTATATGTACACAAATACACAACGAGGGTATAGACGCCATTTTAGCATGGGTCCCCGCGCATGTCAACATCAGAGGTAACGAAGCAGCCGACAAAACTGCCAAAGACAGTCTTGCTAAAGCTACACACGATGTGCCAATAGGATTGGGATATAAAGAACTCAACACTATCATTAGACGCAAAATAGATAGCAAGTGGCAAAAGGAATGGAACGAAGAAGAACGTGGCCGGTGGTTACATAAGATCCTTGATGGAGAGAAAAGACAAGTCCAGGGATTCCAGTTAGACAATAAACGTGATGACCGCATAATCACCAGATTAAGACTAGGCAAAACCGGACTTAAATCACATCTGTCCATGCTTCTGAAAAACACCTCACCCCTCTGTACCGCATGCAACAATGTAGAAGAAACAATAGAACATGTCTTACTTGAATGCCCTAAACACTACCCACAACGCGAGACACTTAGAAACGAATTAAAAAAATTCAACACTCCCTTAACATTACCAGCGATATTAAACCCTAAGCCTCCCATTAGAAAACAGGTATTCAAGTCCTTAATAGATTTTATAAAAACTGCTGGCTATTATTCCAGTATATAACACTACCCCCGTGCATGCGCAACACTAACTAACAATGTCAGCATTGGCCAAAAATGTCTCTTTTGGAATAAAATGTAGGCAATGTGGGCACCGGAGATACCATGTTCCGTGTGGGCCGGTTGCCACATTAGTCTCAAAAATCGGAGGCCAAGACCAATCAACATCCCTGCGACAATATTGGCCATAAATCTCTCTTTCGCAATAAAATAGGCAATGTGGGCACCGGAGATACCATGTTCCGTGTGGGCCGGTTGCCACATTAGTCTCAAAAATCGGTGGCCAAAACCAATCAACATCCCTGCGACAATATTGGCCAAAAATCTATCTTTCGCAATAAAATAGGCAATGTGGGCACCGGAGATACCATGTTCCGTGTGGGCCGGTAACCACATTCGTCTCCAAAACCTAAAGGCCGCTACCAATTCAACAACCAAGGACATAAATCATTAGCACGCGTCCAAGAAACAACCACGCACACAGATAATGTCACTCACAAAAATGAATACTACACAGTGTTTCATCTTATACTTTCAGAAATGGAGATGAACACGATGAAGGTCCTCATCAAACAGACAACAAACAGAACACTGACGACGACAAAAATCTTTAAACAGCACCTCACGGCACACCGAAGACCAAAGACGGGCTGGACAAGACTGAAAACAGAAGACGGATGACGATCACAAGAATACCAACATCGCCGCACAACAAGAAACCTCCGGAACCAGAACATCACATCCTAAACCACACCGACACGCTACCCCATAGATGACACCGAACTGACGCCTTAACACAGAATATGATCCTTTGACTTTCATGCAATATAGGACGTAGACCTGCCGTCCTGTGCCCCAATACACACTCCAAGCAATTGTTACAGGCACAGATTTCTGGAAGAACCCACCCTGTTCCCAAGGGCGTCGTTAGTGAAGTCGATCCGAAAAATCCTGAAAACGCCCATGGTTCTCCCAGTTTTTTTCTGGACGGCTTTGTGCGTTCAAAGGGGTACCAAGACAAAGGAATCATACACGCGATTACAGTGAACTCATATTTACCAGTATAACTTAACCAAAAACCAAAAAGAGACTTACGAACTTGTACATATAGCGATTCTTATTTACTTCTATTTATATCTCCTACTAATCTCTCATTGTTATTTATTATTTATTTATTTATTTATTTATTTATTTATTTATTTATATATTTATATATTTAGCACTGGAAAAGAAATTCAATAAACAAAGTAATGTACCGCGAAATTCAAATAAAACATTGAGTTGATGGGCCGCGAAATCCGAATGGGAAGCGGCCCTTAAACTACAATTTCAATCAATCAATTTCTCTTCCATACAGAAATAATACAGTGCCGTTTATTTGTGTATTCACCCAGTACTGAATCTATCGAAATGTTTAGTTATTTATTCATTTGTTTATCTATTTACTCACCTAATTATATATTGCTATTCATATTATGTGACTGACATTCGGGGCGTGCCTGTTGTTGGGAGGAAGATATATCAAATTATTGCATCGAAAAACAATAGAAAACAAGAATGACTACAAGCCTTCTATTTCATATGATACAGGCACACCGAAGACCACAGACGAGTTGGACAAGACCTGAAACAGAAGACGGATGACGATTACAAGAATACCAACAGCGCCTTGAGTGACAACGCCGCATAGCAAGAACACCCAGAATCAGAATACTCGACCCTAGACCACACCAGACACGCTACCCCTTAAGGTAGGTGCACACAGAGCTTAGTGCCTGCGTGATCGCAGCCGCAAGACTCTTTGCGAGGACGCAAATGTCTGTGTGCACTGGAGACCGCAGTCATTTAGTGCTTGCGTCCCGGGGCGCAGTCGGAATCGCAAGGATCAAAATGATTTGATATTTGTCGGAGCCGTATTCGCCGCAGCCATAGGACGCAAGACAGCGCAAGCAGTGTGCACCGCTCGCCTGCGCGTTGATAGAATTTGCCGGCAATCTATTACCTCTCGACCAATCAAATCGTTGCTGTTACACCACATGATTTCAAGATGGCAATCAACTGTAATTTATTGACGGCAGCCATTTTGTCTGTCAACCTCGTTTCCAGGGGCCATTACGCGCAACCTCCTTCCCAGGGGCCATTCCGCTTTTTTTACCTAGGGACGACGCTGGCTGACAAGGATCGCAGCAATTATTGCGTCCTCGATGTCACACATGATCGCAACAGTCTAGAGGATTGCGTCGTCGCATGACTTTGGGGGGATACGGCTTGCGGCTGCGATCACGCAGTCACAAGCTCTGTGTGCACCTACCTTTAGATGTTACCGAACTGACGCCCCAACACAGAATATGATCCTTTGACTTTCACGTAATATAGGACGTAGACCTGCCGTTCTGTACCCCACTACACACTCCAAGCAATTGTTACAGGCACAGATTTCTGGAAGAACCCACCCTGTTCCCAAGGGCGTCGTTAGGGAAGTCGTCTCGACGAATCCTGAAAACGCCCTGTTTCTTCCAGTTTTTTCTGGACGGCTTTGTGCGTACTATTGGGGTACCGAGACAAAGGAATCATCAACGCGATTATAATAAATATTTTCCAGTATAAAAACCAATTACAGACTTAACGACTTGTACATAGCGACTCTTCTCTACTAGTATTTATATTTCCTCATTGTTATTGTTATTCATTATTTAATTATTTATTTTAATATCTAGCGTTGCAAAAGATCTCAAATTAACAAAGAAATGTACCGTGAAATTTAAATAAAGCATTGAGTTGATGGGCCGCGAAATCCGTATGGGAAGCGGCCCTTAAACTACAATTTCAATCAATGTGACAACATATACTAATATACTTAGCGCTGGAAAACATATTTAAAAAAAACAAAGAAATGTACCGCGAAATTCAAATAAAACATTGAGTTGATGGGCCGCGAAATCCGAATGGGAAGCGGCCCTTAAACTACAATTTCAATCAATCAAATTTCTTATTTTATTGATTTATTTATTCATTTATTTATTTATATACTTAGCGCTGGAAAAGATATTCAAAAAACAAAGAAATGTACCGCGAAATTCAAATAAAACATTGAGTTGATGGGCCGCGAAATCCGAATGGGAAGCGGCCATTAAACTACAATTTGAATCAATCGATTTCTTCAGGCATTTGAATTTCAATAATTCATCAGTCATCATAGCTGCATTTTCTGAAAGATAAGGACAATCGGGTATATTTATTAGACAGTTTGAAATCAGGGAATCCGTTGACAACTTCCCTTGAGATTCAACTTTCTGCAGCTCATGGGAAGAGTGGCGAAGAAATTACTGTTACAGTTCCAAGTGTTCAGCAACAAGACAATGGGTCGGATTGTGGATTGTTTGCTATAGCTAACTTAGTTGAGTTCTGTTTTTACGGTTACCTTGGTAAGACTACTTTGACTTTCAATCCACATATTCTAAGAAAACATTTACTTCAGTGTTTAGAAGATGGAAAAATGACACCCTTCCCACGGACTAATGAGAGTGGAAAGATAGTTAGAATTAGGTCGGTGAACAAAGTTATTAGTCGTTTTTATTCGTGTGGTAAGCCTGATTGTTTTGAAGACATGGTAGGTTGTGACGGGAAAGATGGTAGGAAAAGGTGTACTGTTTGGAAACATTTGTCTTGTGCTCAGCCAAATGATAATTCTACTGACTGGTTTTGTGACAGACATATTCAGTAGACAAAGAAATTATTTCTTTTATGTTACTCCTTTGTTGTTCTTTAGGATTTCCGGAAAAAAGGACCAATTAGTGTGTGAACAGTGTTCCAAAATCATTTTTGCTTGTCAAAATTGTTTTTAATTCATTTTATAAATTAAATTATATTTATATTATCAATTAGTAAATTTATATTAATAACAAAACCAAGAACAAAAATTACTGAGAACAAAATATGTATATTCCTGGTCATTTTTCATTTCGATTATAAAAATATATGTATTTAAAATTAATGATCAATTAAAAAATATATTTATACCATAGAAAAATACTATTTCCATTTACATTAAGTTATTACATGACAAACATTCATTTATTTGAAAACTAGGATATTTTTGTGCAAACTATGCTTTTTAAATTTAATTCGACACTTATGACCTACCGACATAACCAATCTTCTATAAACTTACCCGCGATACTTATTCCGGATTTTCGGAATCTTCTGAAGTCCGTCTTCAAATCCGAGTTTTTAATTCGCTTCAGTAATCCGTTTTACGGCCGATTCAGCTGAAAATGTCTTGATTTTCAATCGTTTTATTTCAGCGAACCCTTTTACGGAAAACGGTAGAAGGTACATGCATATATTTTATATTATTTTATTCGTACAAAAGTAGAGCATTCCGGAAACCTAAAAGTATTTCAGTCAATTCACGTAATAATTTTCCGGACAAGAAAAACCGGATGTCGGTCGGTCCAGAAAAAATTTCAGCGAAGTCGACACGATTATTTCAGTTGCCCACTATCTCAAAAATTGTCAGAATCGAACCAGTATTAAGCGAGCTATCAACAAATAACCGACCGAGTTTCCGTTTCATCAGTCGAATTCAAAGCATTTCAGTCGATTATCTGATCCCCATGAACGGTATGTTCTCATGTCGCTAGTATTCCTTATATACATAATACCGCTTTGGACCATTGGTGTTCTGCATTCAGTAAAGATATGGAAACTCAATGCCACTGCAAGGATACCAACCAACCAGTTCATCAGCAACTGTGCCAACAACATGATTATCCGGAGAAATACGGTATCACGCAAAGCTGTGGCAGTGATTATCTTGACTTTCGCCATCTGTTACTTTCCAAGGGCATTGAACTGGTTTTACGTTGGTTTTCTCGCGAAGGAACCGTTTGTAGGCCCCATGCATACAGTATCCCTGGCGTTAATGTACTGCAACAGTGCGTTGAATCCGATTATATATTTCTTTTTCGCTAGAAGAAAATGTCTCAGGCGTGGAGGCCGGAATACCACCCACCAAATTGCTGTAGTGGCATCCTCGACATTTGCATCTTAAGGTGAAATCCAGCAAGAAAATGGCAGACAGTTTTCATCCAATGTGAATCGCCATTTTTCCGAACAATTCAGTTTGCTTGACCACGTGTAGCATTCTATTTTCCAACAACATCAAGCAGGACATTCTCGTTTACCCTCAACGAAGAGATGATTCAACTTTACTTGTGAGTTAAACAGTCACCACATTTCTTCAATTTCCAAATTTTACTTCCGAAAATCCACTACATTTTTGATCAATTTTGTTCCACAGTAATTTTTTCGAATTATTTCAAAGAAATAGTCATATTTTATTGTGTTTAATTGTGTTTCCTATCTTTCTGAGGTGAAATAATGCGCGCTAGATAAATTAGGGCGTTCTCGACTTAAGGGAAATCTACACAGCCACACATATGAACTTTCTTTGGAATTTCATTCCATTATTATGGAAATAAACACACTGCAAATGATTTGAATATTACCGATTACCGGTCACGTGGCGGTCACAGAGGTCAAGGTCACTATAGTTCCGGCAGAATGACCAAAAACTACCTCCAACACAAGAGAGATCCAATTTTTGCAGGATATGTAGTCCTCCGCGGTGATGTGCTCTGGCGGTGATGCGGTCTGCCTCCGCGGACAGAAAGTAATCCCAAATACGTGGGTTTTCGTGAGAATGTTCGGCAATCTTCAGGGGGGAGAGGGCGGCCCCTAGTGGACTGATTGGGTCGAGTGAGCTGTCAAAGTGAAGCGCTCTTTGAGGGCTATCGACTCATGGGTGGGTGCATGTAAAATGAGGATTTGTGCCCGAAAATATAAAAAGCGGAACACGGACTTTACCACCAAAATAGGGGAAAACTCCTATCAACTCTATCCCAAAGGGCTAATATCGGTCCCTGGCTTATCAGGACCTGTTGAAATTAGGGGAGGCAGTGGTTGTAAATTGAGGATTTGTCCCGAAAATATAAAAAGCGGAACACGGACTTTACCCCTAAATTAGGGGAAAACCCCTATCAACCCTATCGGGGCTTATCGGGGTCTGCCTATCAAGACATGGGTGGGTGTATGTAAAATGAGGATTTGTCCCCGAAAATATACAAAGCGGAACACGGAATTTAGGGCTATAGGGTACAGGGTGCACCAGATATGTGTGTGTGCGCGCCTGCGTACGATGACGTCACTTCCGGGCAGCGCAGGTTCAACGGTCATTTCCGGTCACGTGGTCAAAGGTCACTTCCGGTCACGTGACCGAAAGCGCACTCAGAATTCAAAGGTTAATCGTCATCCAAACCCCCTTTATCGCTCGTTAAGGCGCTGAGACGGGCGTTAAGGCGTAAAGATAGGGCGTTAAGGCATTGAGACGGGCGTTAAGGCGTAACGCCGGGTGTTGACGGGCGTTGAGACGGGCGTTAAGGCGTAACGACGGGCGTTGACGGGCGTCACTACATTTCAATGAATTGGTGGCAATTCCATGAAAATCAGGGCTTCTGAGCTAGTTCACCAGGGCGTTGAAGCGTTAAGCCAAGCGTTGGCGGGCGTTACTGTCTATAAACGCAAGGGTATTGCCAAAACACGCACAGTCGACGTTCAACAGTCAATATGGCTTATGCTTGCTCTGAGTGCCAACGCACGTTCACCAAACGTTACGATATGATGCGACACAAGAAAAATATACATGGGATTGAAGACTCCGAGGCACAAGAAGCCGATACAGAGATTGATGAGAGTCTATCTACTGATACCGAGAGCTTGATCTCAGATAATCAGCCTACATCCCAGGAAAGTGAGATTGCTGAGATTCTATTTACTGATACGGAGAGCTTGGCCTCAGATAGTCAGCCTACATATCAGGAAAGTGAGGCAGAGCCTACATGTACCTTCTGGGATCGTATTGTTAGAGCAGCTATCAAAAGTCATGCTGCAGCGAACGAGGACGCCGGACAGGATAACTTACAACAGACGTACACCCAAATGCGCCCCTGCATCAGGAAAACAGCCATGGCGATCTATGAACAGTATACCTTACTACCGCTTGAAATGAAAGGCGACCCCACGAACAGGTCCATCATGAAGACCAAGCGTCACTTGGAAGAGGATATGGGGCTACCACCCACTGAGGCCCTGGAAAATGCGATCAGGATGCGCAAACAACTCTTTCAGGACATGCTGCCCGAACAATATTCAGGCCTGCCCGACGACGATTAGGTCACACCGAGCAAAGATGAAAGTTTCTGAAACGGCGACTTCTGATTGGACAAGAGCAGCCGAGAATACATGTAACGCAGTAACGGGCAAGAACGAATATGACTGATACAGCGCCAAATGCCGGCCTCTGATTGGACAAGAGTCTTCTTGAATTGTAAACATACCCAACGCGGCTCTCCCAGTGTGGGTATGATGTACTGGAGGGGAGAATAAACCATATGAAAAAAACATGTTGTTGTTCTCTCATCTCTCATCCTTGTTGTTGTTGTTTTTCTTTCATCTGTGTATATCATGGCGTCAAGGCGTTATGCTAGGGCGTTAAGGCGTAACGACGGGAGCTCGGAGATCGGGGATGGAGTAGTCGGGAGCTCGGAGCTCGGAGATGAGGCAGGCGGGAGCTCGGAGCTTGGAGCTCGAGGCCCCAAAATTGTTGCTCTCTATACTACTCCTAAATGTAAGATGAGGACCCGGATGTAAAACTGATACCCCACACGGTCCATTTGACCAGGTATGGTCCCTCAACACTCAGCAAACCTCCACGAATGTCCAAAATGCCTGCTTTCTATACTACGACCAGACTGCGCATGCGCAAAATGATGAAAACGGACGATACATTAGTCCAGTCGGATCCCACTCACTCACTGGAAAGTACCGGGATGTAGGTCAGACAGGTCTAAGCATGTTCCCCATGGTCACGCCCGATTCACGCCTACTGGAAGTGACGTCATACACCTACGCATCCTAACCCCAGATACAGAGTAGTACACTTGCACTCATTGACCTTTGTGCACTTAAAGAGCATATTCACGCTCATTGACCCCAATATGTCAAAGGCCAATGTGAATGAATATCCCGTGACTATACTCTGGGATAGGGTTGATAGGAGTTTTCCTCTATTGTAGGGGTAAAGTCCGTGTTCCGCTTTTTATATTTTTTTCTGGAGAAACTTTTACATACACCCACCCTGCCTCTCTCAGCAGACCTCGATAAGCCCGGGAGACCGATAATCACCCTTTTGGAGAGGGTTGATAGGAATTTTCCTCTATTTTAGGGGTAAAGCCCGTGTTCCGCTTTTTATATTTTGTGAGACAAATCCTCATTTCCATGCACCCACTCCCCCACCCTACCTCTCTCAGCAGGCCCCGATAAGCCAGGGACCGATATTAGCCCTTTGGGATAGGGTTGATAGGAGTTTTCCCCTATTGTAGGGGTAAAGTCCGTGTTCCGCTTTTTATATTCTCGGGACAAATCCTAATTTTATATGCATCCACTCCCCCACCCTACCTCTCTCAGCATGTCCCGATAAGCCAGGGACCGATATTAGCCCTTTGGGATAGGGTTGATAGGAGTTTTCCTCTATTGTAGGGGTAAAGTCCGTGTTCCGCTTTTTATATTTTCGGGAGACAAATCCTCAATTTACATACACCCATCCTGCCTCTCTCAGCAGGCCCCGATAAGCCCAGCGGACCGATATTCACCCTTTTGAATAGGGTTGATAGGGGTTTTCCCCTATTGTAGGGGTAAAGTCCGTGTTCCGCTTTGTATATTTTCGGGGACAAATCCTCATTTTACATACACCCACCCATGACTTGATAGGCAGACCCCGATAAGCCCGGGGACCGATATTAGCCCTTTGGGATAGGGTTGATAGGGGTTTTTCCCTATTTTAGGGGTAAAGTCCGTGTTCCGCTTTTTATATTTTCGGGGACAAATCCTCATTTTACATCGAGGTGGGAATCTGACGAAGAGAGACAAGGAGGGAAACTGTCTCAGCGACATTAAATTTGATAAGCTATGTTCGAGCCCACTGCGACATTACTTCTAAATCATGGTTGATAGACAGAAGTTGATTGTTCAAGTTGTTCAAGAATGTAGAGGCAGGTATCGTCGGCAAATAGGCGAATACTATTCAAGATATCACCAGGTAAGTCGTTAATATATAGCAAAAACAAGAGAGGTCCGAGGACAGAGCCTTGTGGTACCCCAGCACCGAGACGAAGAATAGTAGAGGTTTTACCTTGCAAAACAACGCGCTGACAGCGGTTTTTTAGATAATCTTCAAACCACTTTAAGAGGCTGCCTGTTATACCAAATTGCTGCAATTTATGCAATAATCCACGATGCCAAACTCTGTCGAATGCTTTTGATATATCAAAAAACAAAAATAAAATTTCTTTACGTTCATCTAATGCTTTTGCTATTTGAAAGTAGATATCTAGTAACTGAGTAACTGTCGAGTTAGAGGGAAGAAAGCCAGACTGGTTCGGCGTTATGTCGTGTCTGATGTAATTATACAGATACAGAAGACAACTCTCTCCATTACCTTACTTAGGCAGCTCAATAATGATATTGGACGATAATTTGATGGCAGGTACGGATCTCCCTTTTTAAAGATTGGCGTAACATTAGCTGCCTTCCAGTCTGTGGGAAATGTCGATGTTCTCAACGAATGGTTAAAAAAGCGAGCGAATATAGGTGATAAAACATTTCTAGATTCAAACAAACATTTCGGGCTAATTCGGTCGGGTCCAATGGCTTTCGAGGTACATGTATCTATAGTAGAAAGTATATCAAAAACATCAATATTAGTTATAACAAAACTGTCTAGAGTATTTCCGGTGTACATGGACAATAAAGATAACTCTGCTGCAGAGTCGTCTTTTTTAGTTATGCTTGAGAAATAGGAGTTCAGAATGTCAGCTTTCTCATAATCGTCATAAGCAAACGAGTTGTCGGTTTTCCTGGGAGGGGGGAAGTCATTAAGGTTTGAATTATTATTGTTTAGGAGAGATTTGCTTAGTTTCCACCAGTCTTTTGAGCCATAAATACCAGATCGAATTTTCTGTGCAGTTTTCTCTTTGAATTTATCCCTTGTCGAGTTTACGAGCTGGTTAACATAATTTCTCTGCTTCTTAAATTGTGCTACATCACTGATTAGTTTCGTTATTCTGGATTTTTTAAATAATTTATCTCTTACTCTCATCTCGTGTTTAATCTTTTTGGTCATCCAGGGTTTATTATTAGGGTTAATTCTCACGTGTTTATGGGGTATAGATGCTTCAGCAGCTTCAGTAATCTTAGTAGTGATTCGCTGACACCATATATTAACGTCATTTTCGTCCCTCAGATCATTCCGGTTGGAATTTGACAAATGGTCTCTAAACCTGTTCCAGTCAGCGTTTTCATAGTTCCAGATTAAACGTATGTATGTATCGCGTTTGGGAATCCGTGATTTCAGACAAACAAATGTGAGGGCATGGTCACTACAAAAAGAGACAAGGACTCCACTGTTGCATACGAGGTGAAGTTTGTTACATATAATTGTGTCAAGCAGGGAGTTGGTGACCGGGCGAGTTGCTTCGGTTACTAATTGGTTAAACCCAAAAGAATTAATAATATCGTGCAAGTGATGCTTTGCTACATTAAAAAGATCGTCATTAAGGTCACCAAGTATCAGTAAATGTATCCCTGATTCTGTTTAGTTATTATTAAACCTGAACCGATTCGTCCTGAATATTATCTATCAGAACATAGTGTGGGTATATTGCAGAAATCCCCGGACCCACTGGAATCCCCAGACTGGATGAAGTGGTTGGCTGCAACTTTGGGACTCCAGGCTGCTCACCGAAACAAGCAACGGAACTCGGACTGTCCGACATCATCCGTTTCGTTTCAACATTGATATCAGAGACATAGCTCGCCAGAAATTCATTTCTATACCCGGATACGGAAATTATGTCCCTGTTTTTAACCCCCTTCCGTTGAGAAATGTTATCGTTGTGGCACGAATACAGTGTTTTGTGTATATGTTAGACAGGTGGGCAGTTGCGGACAACTTGGACATGAACTCTCCAATTGAGTTTTTGCCCATTTGACGATTCTCGAACCAGCAATCATCCTCATCATTGTAGCTGCCCTTTGGGTACTGATGGAAAGCTTCACACTTAGGGTTGTGTTTTGAGAAGTAACTTTCAAAACTATGCACTGGGCACAGTTTCGTGTTTGTTTCATACATTCTAGCCCCATCTCCCTCTAATTCAGTTGAGTGTGATTTTTCGTTTTTTTTCAGTTTTACTCTTCTGGGCAAACCTACGTCCAGTTTCATCCGTTTGAATCTCGAAATCATCTGCTTTGATATCCCGAATGTTCTCTCCCCGCCCCCTCCGACAGAAATATAGCAGCAGTTCAACATGACCTTGTTCAGCAGACCCTGTGGTATGTCTGGATTCAGGACTATCGGGTGCTCATACAATTTCTTCAGATCACCTGAAAGTGGACAAGCAGCCAGAGGATGCTAAGTCCCCCGCCGAAATGGCAGCAATACTTTTTAGCATTGTTGGTCTCGGGGTGATATACATGAGGGAGGCAACACAGGGGCTCGTTACCGTTGTTAATTGGTTAAATAGGTTGATTATAGGGGGGGTCAAGGTCGGTAATAAAAGAGGAAGGGAGGACATTCAAGTTGGCGCCGTCGCCACACCACGCTCACAAAACTCCAGTTTTATATCCCCTTGTCTTCGAAAATCGAATTAACTTCACTTTCAACCGATCGAAGAATGGTCAAGTCGCATATATCTTACTTTACCTCTCCCGATCTGGGCTCTTCAGGGAAAAACTTGCATTTACCCGCACAATTTTAACCGATATTTCCAGATTGACCGTAATCTCGATACTTTCTCTCGCCATGATGCCCGAGAATGAGCGAGACTTCCTCGCCAGGCACCAAGTTCGTCGCGAGCCGCCCATGGCAGAGGAGATCATAATGCCTTTGCTATCGCTTCCTGTAGGCCATACATAGAGCGTATATGCCTACTGAATTCCGATTAGCAGGAATCATTATTTGTAGCGACAATTAGAAAATTTCTAGAACTACGACAAGTCGACAGGATGGATGCGCACTGTTACTTGTTTACAACACTTGTTTAGTTTCTGCTAGACGAAAAGAACAAATATGGCTGTGATATCGTTTAGCATACAAATTCATTATATTTGGGGGGTATACATGTACATAGGGGGGTATACATGTACATAGGTTGAGGAAGAAATCTGTATGATATGAAAAAGGAAAATTGTGGGCATATGGGTTTATTAGTGGGCTTGATCTCTGTATCCATTGATGTTGTAATTGGGGTCGATATGAATGTGGGAGGTGAATAGTATCGAGCTGACGACATGAGCCGGAGTTTATGGCCGGCGAGACAGAGTAGATTAGTCACGGACAATAAAGGGAAGGTTGTCAGTGTCTATGTGATACTGGTTCAAGGGACCATGTGTAGGAAGGTGTGGGGGAACGGGTTGCACGGCATGTCCTGCATGACCAGTGCCCATCGTACCACGATGGAGTGCCCAAGTAAATCCATCCATCCATCCATGTAGGCCTAAATATCAGCAGTAGGTTTACCCCTCAGCTCAATGGAAGTTTATGGCTCTTTGCAGGCTCAAATTGAAAGCCGATATACACCGTTTTTAATTGGTTTATTAGGATGATGGGGGAAGGGGATGTGCATCAGTAATCGCATCTCAAAATCAGACTTTTTCTTTATCATGCACTCTCACCTCAAGTCATACTATATGTAGGGATCACGAAACAATGCATACAATAGCCAAGTCTGGGGACCAAAATGTGTTTAGACTGGGGACCAACCCTAACCCCGTTAGTTACCGTGTTTTATTGGTCTCACGTCAGCTGATAGTCGGCTCCCGACGAACCCTGGTAGGAAAGTCTCGCTCATTCTCGGGCAGATAGGCATAACAAATAATCCCAACTGAGATCTTGAGGCAAGATCCCTTGACATTGCAAATAGAAAATGTTAACTTGGCCTACAGGTGGCGCCACCTATGAGCAGATCGACAAGAAAAACAATACCAAGTGAAACCTTCAGGTAAGGTACATGTATACCAAACTTGGAAAGAATTCATTCAAGTATTAAAAAGTTATTGTCCGGAGACATAATTTTAAATTTACCCCCAGGTGGCACCACCTATATGTGGATCGACATGAAAAACAATGCCAAACGAGAAATTGAGGCGAGGTACCTACACACCAAATTTGGAATGAATCGGTTCAGGTTTTTAAAAGTTTTTGTCTAGAAATACTTAACTTAACTTTCAGGTGGTCCCCCTTAATTTCAACATGAAAAACATTCTCAAGCTAGATCTTGAGACAAGGTACCACCACACCAAATTTGGAAAGGATCCTTAAGGTTTTCAAAAGTTATTGTCTGGAGAAGCAATTTAACTTGGCCCAAGGTAGCGCCACCCAGAGGCGGATTGGCACGAAAAACAATTCCAAGCAAAAATCTATAGACAAGGGATCCATTTACCAAATACAAAAACATACCGGCGTGTGCCTGATAAATTGAAACCTTTTGGGGTTGCAATTATCCCAATATTATCCCAATATTGCAGACAACACACAAATTTCAGCTTCTGCCAAGATATATTGGAGATATATATGCTCAAACACAATATATGAGGGTCAGGTGAGGGCTAGAGTTTGGGAGGTAGAGGGTGCGGCTCGGCGCCCTGGGGATGGGGACATTCTCTTCTTGAGGGTAGTGGTAGGTGTGCTGACATGAAAGCCATAGAAAGCTCCCTGTACATGAAACAACCACACTGACAACTGCATGCTATCATCTATCACAGTCCGAAAAACTACAAGGTGCAATTCAATTCAGGAAATTGATCATATGCACAGTGTGCACCCAAACTTTAGGAACTCAGTTGTAATTAATATAGAAGTTACACTGTGGACACAAATGGTTCCTGCAGAAGCTTTAGGGTAAATCATATGATGTGAGATACAATTATTTGATAGCAAAATTGAAGAAAATGTTGTCCTTCATTTAAGATGACACGAAATTAAAAAACAAGGGGTTCAGTACTGCGGGGATTTCCCCGCCAGTAATTTCATATTATACTTCTGAAAAAAATATGGTTCCTGCAAAAGCTTTAGTGTAAATCATATGATGTGGAACAGGACTGGACAGCAAATTTAAGAAAATGGTGCCCTTCATTTAAAGCGACATGAAATTCAAAACTAACAGCGAGAAGCGGAAGAAAGAAGAACAAATGACAAACGCATTTAGGGATGCCTAATTATTAGACAAAGCATTTGGAAATTATCGCTTGTGAAGAATTTGAATGGAAACCACGGACATGAACAGAAGATTGGAACAAGACCCAGTGGCGCCACCTTCAGGTGGATCTTGCTGAAACGCAATACCAACCCATGTCTGGCCACAAGGAGTGTATATGCTAAATTTCGAAGGAATTCGACAAATCTTTTGGAAGTTATCGCCTGTGAAGGATTTGAACAGACATCCACAGACACAAAGAGAGCAAGACCATTTTAACTGGAACGAACATGAAGAAGCGAAACTCAGTGGCGCCACCTTCAAGCAAATGTTACTTAAATCCAGTATGCAACAGCGTCTTCTCATAAGGAATTCGTTTGCCAGATTCGGAAGAATCCAAGAAAGCGTTTGGAAGTGATCGCTTGTAACTGACATCCACGGACACAAAGAAGCAAGATTCATTTTGACCCAGTGGCGCCACCTTCAGGGAGATGTTGCTGAAATACGACACCGACTGGCATCTTGTCACAAGGAATGTGTATGCCAAATTTCGGAAGAATCCAACAAAGCGTTAGGAAGTAATCATTCGAACAGACATGCACGGACATGCACGGACACATAGAAGCACGAACCATTTTGACCCAGTGGCGCCACCTTCGGGCAGATGTTGCTGAAATGCGATACCGACTGGCGTCTTGTCGCAAGGAATGCAAGTAGTATATAAAAATCCGATTCCTTACCATTTATGCAAATGAGTGGCGTCACGTGGCTGACCTTTCCCACCTCCAACACAGAAGAGTTCCAATCTAGGGGGAGGTAACTCCGGGTCACTATAGCTCCGGCAAAGGTCATTGAGTGCACTTCCGGTCACGTGACCTTTGGGGGCATGTATTCTTCCGCGGTGATGCGGTCTGGCGGTGATGCGGTCGCGGAAGAAAGCTTCCGCGGAGAAAAAGTAGTCCCACGGAATGTACACCCTGCCTGAGGGGTTTCCCCCGACCCGCAGCGCGCCCCCGACAATATCCCCATCTATTTGCCCATGTTAAATGGCAAGAGGGGAACCCTCGGTTTCACTATACAATGAAAGGGTCCCAGTGGGAATTGAACCCGGGTCGTTTTATCAAGAGGCAGACACGTTATCCATCAGGCTACGAGTCATATGATACAAACCAAGGTTGAAAATAGCATATATATGTCTACTACCAATGTTAATGTATACGGGGAATACCTAAATAGACGTTTTGTGACCTAGGGGAGCCACTAGTGGACCGATTGGGTCGAGTGAGGTATCAAAGTGAAGCATTCGTGAAGGGGCATCTGATGGGCTGGGTCTGGGGTTGAAATATTGGCATTCTGCGCATGCGCGGTGGCCAAAGGGTATGAAAATAGACGTTTTGGAGCTAGGGGAGCCACTAATGGTCCAATGGGGTCGAGTGAGGTATCAAAGTGAAGCATTCGTGAAGGGGCATCTGATGGGCTGGGTGTGGGGTTGAAATATCGGCATTCTGCGCATGCGCGGTGGCCGAAGGGTATGAAAATAGCCGTTTTGGAGCTAGGGGAGCCACTAATGGTCCAGTGGGGTCGAGTGAGGTATCAAAGTGAAGCATTCGTGAAGGGGCATTTGACTGGACTAGCGGCTCAGGCGTTGTCACCATTCTGCGCATACGCAGACAGGGAATTGTGGGAAAAGGGTATGGAAATAGACGTTTTGGGATCTAGGGGAGCCCCTAATGGGCCGATGGAGTCGTATGAGGTATCCATGTGAAGCCTATGTGAGGGGGCATATGACTGGACTAGCGGCTCGAGCGTTGTCACCATTCTACGCATGCGCAGACAGGGAATTGTGGGAAAAGGGTATGGAAATAGACGTTTTGGGATCTAGGGAGCCCCTAATGGGCCGATCGAGTTGTATGAGGTATCAATGTGAAGCCTATGTGAAGGGGCATCCAGTCATGGGTGGGTGCATGTAAAATTTTTCCTGAAAAAAAATCCCGGAACACGGACTTTATCGAAAAATCCGGGAAAATGCCTATATGGGGTATGGGGGTATATAGGTCGCCGGGCTTAACGGGGCTTGCCTATCAATAGAGTTATCTCCCCTAGTTCCAGGGTGGGTGTATGTAAAATTTTTCCTGAAAAAATACGGAACACGGACTTTATCCTAAATTACGGGAAAATGCCTATGGGGTATGGGGGTATAGGACCATCCTGGGAAACCTACTTCTCGACATTTGCGGTATAGGTTGTGGGGTCTCGTTTTCTTAGTCTCGTCAAGACAAACATGATAGGAAGTGTCGCGGAGCGAATCGTTGAAATTTTTGAAAAAGTACCATACAGCCCATATAGACCCATATAGGCCCATACTAGGGGTATAGGACCAATGTTTGTCCCACTGGAAAACCTACTTCTAGACATTTGCGGTATGGTTGTTTGGATTTGTTTTCTTAGTCTCGTCAAGACAAACATGATAGGAAGTCTCCCGGCACGAAACGGTGAAATTTTTGAAAAAAAGTTCAGGGAGACCCATATAGACCCATATACGGGTTATGGAGATATAGGACCAATGTTTGTCCCACTGGGAAACCCACTTCTAGACATTTGCGGTATGGTTGTTTGGATTTGTTTTCTTAGTCTCGTCAAGACAAACATGATAGGAAGTGTCCCGGCACGAAACGGTGAAATTTTTGGAAAAAGTTCACCGAGGCCTGGGTAGGCCCATAGGCCTATACTGCATGGCTATGGGAGTATAGGCCCATACGGGGTGGACGTGTTGGAGTCTAGGTGAGTCCCTGGTGGTCCAATGGTGTCGTATGAGGTCTTATTTTGAAGCTCTCATGCAGGAGCACTTGACTACACTAATGGTTCGTACGTTGTCAATACTCTGCGCATGCACAGTCTGGCCGTAGTATAGAAAGCAGGCATTTTGAGGGGGTATGTGGGTGTGTTTGGGGTAGAGATGGACCGCTATGGGTCCGAATGGGTCGTGGAAGGTGTCAAAGTGAAGCTTGTGTGGGTTAGAGTCAGAATGGTGTGTTTTACGTGCAAGTCGCGTTAATCTGCGCATGCGCAGTTGGTTTTAGTAAGTAAAGTGGCCATTTTGGGGCAGTACACGAAGGTATTTGGGGTAGAGATGGACCATCCTTGGTCCGAATGCGTCCTGGAAGGTGTCATCTTGTAACTCTCGGGGTGTAGACCCCGATTTGAGGGCTGACCACGTCACCTGTGACGTCATCGGTGACGTCATCAGTACGAGTGGTAAGTAAAGTGGGCATTTTAGGGCAGTACAAGAAGGTATTTGGGGTAGAGATGGACCATCCTTGGTCCGAATGCGTCCTGGTAGGTGTCATTTTGTAGCTCTCGGGGTGTAGATCCCGATTTGGGGGCTGTTCACAGCATCTGTGACGTCATTGGTGACGTCATCAGTACGAGTAGTAGCGAAAGTGTGCATTTTGGGGCAGTGAAGGAAGGTATTTGGGGTAGAGATGCTTCATCCTCAGTCCGAATGCGTCGTGTGGGGTGTCACCTTGTAGTTCTCGGCGTGCAGAGCTCGATTTGAGGGCTGTCCACAGCATCTGTGATGTCATTGGTGACGTCATCAGTAGGAGTAGTAGCGAAAGTGAGCATTTTGGGGCAGTGAAGGATGGTATTTGGTGTAGAGATGGACCATCCTTGGTCCGAATGCGTCATGGGAGGTGTCATGTTGTAGCTCTCGGGGTATAGACCCCGATTTGAGGGATATCCACAGCATCTGTGACGTCATTGGTGACGTCATCAGCACGAGTAGTAGCGAAAGTGGGCATTTTTTAGCAGTGAATGATGTTACTTGGTGTAGAGATGGACCATCCGTGGTGCGAATGCGTCGTGTGAGGTGTCATCTTGTAGCAACGCCCACCAACGCCATTCTTAATGCGTCAACGCCCTGGTGAAATAGCTCAGAAGCTCTGATATTCCATGGAATTGTCACTAATTCTTCGAAATGCAGTGACGCCCGTCGACGCCCGTCGTTACACCTTAACACTCTAACATAACGCCATGATATAGACCGGAGAGAGAACAACAACAGCAACAACAACAAGGATGACACACGAGAGAACAACAACAACAAGAAGTTTTTTTCATATAGTTTATTCTCCCCAATGTTACATCATACCCACGCTGGGGGAGCCGCGTTGGGTATATTTACAATTCAAGAAGATTCTTGTGCAATCAGAGGCCACCATTTGCATCTGTCATATTCGTTCCTGTCCGTTAGATGTATTCTCGGCTATTCTTGTCCAATCAGAAGTCGCCATTTCAGAAAGTTCCATCTTCGGCCATGTTCGCTCTGAACCGTTTGTTCTAATCGTCATCGGGCAGGCCAGGATACCGTTGAGGAAACATATCCTTAGATAGTTGTTTGCGCATTCTGAGTATCTATCAGTGCATGGGTGAATACTTTCATCCGATGGGGGTGGTGGGTCAGTTTAACCACGAAGAACGTAACATTGGTGACCCTCTCCACTATCCACTTGGTGTTGGGACGCTGTTCATAGGCCCATTCCAAGGGATCCACAGTGTCCAGTTGGGCCAGCATCGTCTCTAGCGACGCCCGATTGGTGATTGTGAAAGGATGGTCGTACACTGGGTTGATGGCACTGGAATAGAATAGCACAATTCACGCGTCATCTTATGGCATAAGATGTACCCAAATGCTACATTTAATGTGAAGGACGTAGGTTGGTCATTGAAGATGGCTTCCACGTAGCTGCGTAGACGGGCGAGGTCGGTCAGTCGGAAATTGTACAAGTCCAATATAGGGCGATGACGGTGGAAGCAGTGTCGGATCATGGACCAATGGCGTCGATACATCTCACTCACTGGATGATCTTCGGGTAAGAGATCGCTGGGAACATCCACCGCATCTTCCAGAAAATGTTCGTTGTTGTCAGGCGTATGACTGGAAACAGTAATGATAGGGACCGGCTGGATATCTAGGCTCTTCTGAGCTGTGGGTATAGGCGGGCTCTCCGTGATCGCATCACCAGTGGCATTCTCCTCCCCGGGTTCATCTTCAGTGGATCTGTCCCTCCTGGGTACCTCTTTAGTGAAAAGTTGTCCCTCATGCCGTGGTGACGGACCATGAATCAAACGCTCATGCCGTTTTAACTGACTGGGTTGTTTGAAGAGTTGACCACATTCTTCGCATGGACGCTTGGGTGGCCCATGAATTGAACGTTCATGGCGCTGTAAATGATCTGGGCGCTGAAACGACAGTGTAGGCCTACATATCGTACAGCTATACCGGGGCGGTTCCATCGTGCTTGGTAGCCTCATGGCGGCGCAAGTCGTGCCGGCGAGTGAATGATTTCGAGCACGTAGTACAAGTGAACATCTTGGTGGTTGAGAGAGTGTCTGATGAAACGGCCAGGCCGTTTCTTTTTTATAGCAAGCTAGCTGTTGATCTATTTTTAGCACAATCAATTCAACTTGGACGTCAGCGACAAGAACCCGGATGTAGGCGCGGACGTCAGCGACAAGGACCCGGATGTAGGCGCGGACGTCAAACAGGTGCACGCTCCTGTGGTGCACCCTGTACCCTAGGATGTTCACGAATGTTCCACCATCCCCGACTTCTACCAGGCCCAGGTCCAGAAGCTCTCATGTCCTGCATGTGAATAGTCAGTCATATTGTGTGTGTGTGTGTGTGTGCATGTTTGCGTCTGTGTGTATGCATCTGGGTGAGTGTGTGTGTGTACGTGTGTGTATGTGTGTGTGTATGTGTCTGTGTATGTGTCTATGCGTCTGTGTGTATATTGGTGAGTGCGTGTGTGTGTGTGTGTGTGTGTGTGTGTGTGTGTGTGTGTTTGCGTGTGCGTGTATGTGTATGTGTGTGTGTAATGCGTGTTCGTGTATGTGTGTATGCGTGATATCCGAGACCCATATAGACCCATATAGTCCATACTGGGGGTATAGGACCAATGTTTGTCCCACTGGGAAACCTACTTCTATACATCCGCCGTATGGTTGTTTGGATTTGTTTTCTTAGTCTCGTCAAGACAAACATGATAGGAAGTGTCCCGGTACGAAACGGTGAAATTTTTGAAAAAAGTTCGAGGTCTGTCTATAGCCCCAACCACCACCAACACCACCAACACCACCGCCACACACCACCAACACCACCACCAACGCCACCAACGCCACCACCGGGCGTTGACGGGCGTCAACGCCCGGTGGTGGTGGTGGTGGTGGTAGCCCCCGTGTGGCAGAGCTCTTGGATCGGAGCTCTCGGAGCTCAAAGCTTGCGGAGCTCAGAGCTCGGAAATGACGTCATCGCAGGCACGCGCAGCGTGTGTATGTGTGTGTGTGTATGTATGCCTCTGTGTGTGCGTGTATGTGTGTGCTTGCGAGTGTGTTTCTTGGATCGGAGCTCTTGGAGCTCAAAGCCTGTGGAGCTCAGAGCTCGGAAGTGACATTTGCATATGACCTCTGTGAGGTCATTTCCGCTTCCGTTCACGTGACCGGAACTGACCTTTGACCCCGGCGCGCGCGGTGTAAAGGTTTCCACCGCGGTGAACGGAAGCGGAAGTGACCTCACAGAGGTCATATGCAAATGTCACTTCCGAGCTCTGAGCTCCACAGGCTTTGAGCTCCAAGAGCTCCGATCCAAGAAACACTCGCAAGCACACACATACACACACACACAGAGGCATACATACACACACACACATACACACGCTGCGCATGCCTGCGATGACGTCATTTCCGAGCTCTGAGCTCCGCAAGCTTTGAGCTCCGAGAGCTCCGATCCAAGAGCTCTGCCACACGGGAGCTACCACCACCACCACCACCACCGGGCGTTGACGCCCGTCAACGCCCGGTGGTGGCGTTGGTGGCGTTGGTGGTGGCGTTGGTGGTGTGTGGCGGTGGTGTTGGTGGAGTTGGTGGTGGTTGGGGCTATAGACAGACCTCGAACTTTTTTCAAAAATTTCACCGTTTCGTGCCGGGACACTTCCTATCATGTTTGTCTTGACGAGACTAAGAAAACAAATCCAAACAACCACACCGCGAATGTATAGAAGTAGGTTTCCCAGTGGGACAAACATTGGTCCTCTACCCCAGTGTGGGGCTATATGGGTCTATATGGGTCTCGGATATCACGCATACACACATACACGCATACACACACGCACACACATACACACAGACGCATACACGCACTCGCGTACACACACAAGCATACACATACACACGCACGCATACACACACGCATACACACTCTCGCAAGCACACACAGACGCATACACACACATGCATACACACACGCACTCACACACATACATACACACACACACACGCACACACATACACACAGACGCATACACGCACATACACACATACACGCACACGCATTACACACACACATACACGCGCACGCATACACACACAAACGCATACACACACACATATACACACACGCGTACACACACACACACGCGCAAGCACACACACGCAAGCACACACACACACACACACACGCACTCAGGCGTATACACACAGACGCATAGACACATACACAGACACATACACACACACATACACACACGTACACACACACACTCACCCAGATGCATACACACAGACGCAAACATGCACACACACACACACACAATATGACTGACTATTCACATGCAGGACATGAGAGCTTCTGGACCTGGGCCTGGTAGAAGTCGGGGATGGTGGAACATTCGTGAACATCCTAGGGTACAGGGTGCACCACAGGAGCGTGCACCTGTTTGACGTCCGCGCCTACATCCGGGTTCTTGTCGCTGACGTCCGCCCCTACATCCGGGTTCTTGTCACTGACGTCCAAGTTGAATTGATTGTGCTAAAAATAGGTCTCGGATATCACGCATGTGTATGTGTGTGTGTAATGCGTGTGCGGATATCAATAGCTGTGCTAGCTTGCTATAAAAAGGAAACGGCCTGGCCGTTTCATCAGACACTCTGTCACCACCAAGATGTTCACTTGTACTACGTGCTCGAAATCATTCACTCGCCGGCACGACTTGCGCCGCCATGAGGCTACCAAGCACGATGGAACCGCCCCGGTATAGCTGTACGATATGTAGGCCTACACTGTCGTTTCAGCGCCCAGATCATTTACAGCGCCATGAACGTTCAATTCATGGGCCACCCAAGCGTCCATGCGAAGAATGTGGTCAACTCTTCAGACGACCCAGTCAGTTAAAACGGCATGAGCGTTTGATTCATGGTCCGTCACCACGGCATGAGGGGCAACTTTCCACTAAAGAGGCACCCAGGAGGGACAGATCCACTGAAGATGAACCCGGGGAGGAGAATGCCACTGGTGATGCGATCACGGAGAGCCCGCCTATACCCACAGCTCAGAAGAGCCTAGATATCCAGTCGGTCCCTAGCATTACTGTTTCCAGTCATACGCCTGACAACAACGAACATTTTCTGGAAGATGCGGTGGATGTTCCCAGCGATCTCTTACCCGAAGATCATCCAGTGAGTGAGATGTATCGACGCCATTGGTCCATGATCCGACACTGCTTTCACCGTCATCGCCCTATATTGGACTTGTACAATTTCCGACTGACCGACCTCGCCCGTCTACGCAGCTACGTGGAAGCCATCTTCAATGACCAACCTACGTCCTTCACATTAAATGTAGCATTTGGGTACATCTTATGCCATAAGATGACGCGTGAATTGTGCTATTTCTATTCCAGTGCCATCAACCCAGTGTACGACCATCCTTTCACAATCACCAATCGGGCGTCGCTAGAGACGATGCTGGCCCAACTGGACACTGTGGATCCCTTGGAATGGGCCTATGAACAGCGTCCCAACACCAAGTGGATAGTGGAGAGGGTCACCAATGTTACGTTCTTCGTGGTTAAACTGACCCACCACCGTTATCGGATGAAAGTATTCACCCATGCACTGATAGATACTCAGAATGCGCAAACAACTATCTGAGGATATGTTTCCTCAACGGTATCCTGGTCTGCCCGATGACGATTAGAAGAAACGGTTCAGAGCGAACATGGCCGAAGATGGAACTTTCTGAAATGGCGACTTCTGATTGGACAAGAGTAGCCGAGAATACATCTAACGGACAGGAACGAATATGACAGATGCAAATGGTGGCCTCTGATTGCACAAGAATCTTCTTGAATTGTAAATAATACCCAACGCGGCTCCCCCAGCGTGGGTATGATGTAACATTGGGGAGAATAAACTATATGAAAAAAACTTCTTGTTGTTGTTGTTCTCTCATGTGTCATTCTTGTTGTTGTTGCTGTTGTTGTTCTCTCTCCGGTCTATATCATGGCGTTATGTTAGAGTGTTAAGGTGTAACGACGGGCGTCGACGGGCGTCACTGCATTTCGAAGAATTAGTGACAATTCCATGGAATATCAGAGCTTCTGAGCTATTTCACCAGGGCGTTGAAGCATTAAGAATGGCGTTGGTGGGCGTTGCTACAAGATGACACCTCACACGACGCATTCGCACCGCGGATGGTCCATCTCTACACCAAGTAACATCCTTCACTGCTAAAAAATGCCCACTTTCGCTACTACTCGTACTGATGACGTCACCAATGACGTCACAGATGCTGTGGATATCCCTCAAATCGGGGTCTATACCCCGAGAGCTACAACATGACACCTCCCATGACGCATTCGGACCAAGGATGGTCCATCTCTACACCAAATACCATCCTTCACTGCCCCAAAATGCTCACTTTCGCTACTACTCCTACTGATGACGTCACCAATGACGTCACAGATGCTGTGGACAGCCCTCAAATCGAGGTCTGCACGCCGAGAACTACAAGATGACACCCCACACGACGCATTCGGACTGAGGATGAAGCATCTCTACCCCAAATACCTTCCTTCACTGCCCCAAAATGCACACTTTCGCTACTACTCGTACTGATGACGTCACCAATGACGTCACAGATGCTGTGAACAGCCCCCAAATCGGGGTCTACACCCCGAGAGCTACAAAATGACACCTACCAGGACGCATTCGGACCAAGGATGGTCCATCTCTACCCCAAATACCTTCTTGTACTGCCCTAAAATGCCCACTTTACTTACTACTCGTACTGATGACGTCACCGATGACGTCACAGGTGACGTGGGCAGCCCTCAAATCGGGGTCTACACCCCGAGAGCTACAAGATGACACCTTCCAGGACGCATTCGAACCGTGAATAGCCCATCTCGACCCCAAATACCTTCATGTACTGCCCCAAAATGGCCACTTTACTTACTACAACCAACTGCGCATGCGCAGATTAACGCGACTTGCACTTAAAAACACACCATTCTGACTCTAACCCACACAAGCTTCACTTTGACACCTTCCACGACCCATTCGGACCCATAGCGGTCCATCTCTACCCCAAACACACCCACATACCCCCTCAAAATGCCTGCTTTCTATACTACGGCCAGACTGCGCATGCGCAGAGTATTGACAACGTACGAACCATTAGTGTAGTCAAGTGCTCCTGCATGAGAGCTTCAAAATAAGACCTCATACGACACCATTGGACCACCAGGGACTCACCTAGACTCCAACACGTCCACCCCGTATGGGCCTATACTCCCATAGCCATGCAGTATAGGCCTATGGGCCTACCCAGGCCTCGGTGACTTTTTCAAAAATTTCACCGTTTCGTGCCGGGACACTTCCTATCATGTTTGTCTTGACGAGACTAAGAAAACAAATCCAAACAACCATACCGCAAATGTCTAGAAGTGGGTTTCCCAGTGGGACAAACATTGGTCCTATACCTCCATAATCCGTATATGGGTCTATATGGGTCTCCCTGAACTTTTTTCAAAAATTTCACCGATTCGCTCCGCGACACTTCCTATCATGTTTGTCTTGACGAGACTAAGAAAACAAATCCAAACAACCATACCGCAAATGTCTAGAAGTAGGTTTCCCAGTGGGAAAAACATTGGTCCTATACCCCTAGTATGGGCCTATATGGGTCTATATGGGCTGTATGGTACTTTTTCAAAAATTTCACCGATTCGCTCCGCGACACTTCCTATCATGTTTGTCTTGACGAGACTAAGAAAACAAATCCAAACAACCATACCGCAAATGTCTAGAAGTAGGTTTCCCAGTGGGACAAACATTGGTCCTATACCCCTAGTATGGGACTATATGGGTATATATGGGCTGTATGGTACTTTTTCAAAAAATTCACCGATTCGCTCCGCGACACTTCCTATCATGTTTGTCTTGACGAGACTAAGAAAACAAATCCAAACAGCCATACCACAAATGTCGAGAAGTAGGTTTCCCAGTGGGACAAACATTGGTCCTATACCCCCCATACCCCATATAGGCATTTTCTCGTAATTTAGGATAAAGTCCGTGTTCCGTATTTTTTCAGGAAAATTTTTACATACACCCACCCTGGAACTAGGGAGAGATAACTCTATTGATAGGCAAGCCCCGTTAAGCCCGGCGACCTATATACCCCCATACCCCATATAGGCATTTTCCAGGATTTTTCGATAAAGTCCGTGTTCCGGGGTTTTTTTTCAGGAAACATTTTACATGCACCCACCCATGACTGGATGCCCCTTCACATAGGCTTCACATTGATACCTCATACAACTCGATCGGCCCGTTAGGGGCTCCCCTAGACCCCAAAACGTCTATTTCCATACCCTTTTCCCACAATTCCCTGTCTGCGCATGCGTAGAATGGTAACACCGCCCGAGCCACTAGTCCAGTCAGATGCCCCCTCACATAGGCTTCACATGGATACCTCATACGACTCCATCGGCCCATTAGGGACTCCCCTAGATCCCAAAACGTCTATTTCCATACCCTTTCCCACAATTCCCTGTCTGCGCATGCGCAGAATGGTGACAACGCCCGAGCCGCTAGTCCAGTCAAATGCCCCTTCACGAATGCTTCACGTTGATACCTCACTCGACCCCATTGGACCATTAGTGGCTCTCCTAGCTCCAAAACGGCTATTTTCACACCCTTCGGCCACCGCGCATGCGCAGAATGCCGATATTTCAACCCCACACCCAGCCCATCAGATGCCCCTTCACGAATGCTTCACTTTGATACCTCACTCGACCCCATTGGAGCCTTAGTGGCTCCCCTAGCTCCAAAACGTCTATTTTCATACCCTTTGGCCACCGCGCATGCGCAGAATGCCAATATTTCAACCCCACACCCAGCCCATCAGATGTCCCTTCACGAATGCTTCACTTTGATACCTCACTCGACCCAATCGGTCCACTAGTGGCTCCCCTAGGTCACAAAACGTCTATTTAGGTATTCCCCGTATACATTAACATTGGTAGTAGACATATATGCTATTTTCAACCTTGGTTTGTATCATATGACTCGTAGCCTAATGGATAACGTGTCTGCCTCTTGATAAAACGACCCGGGTTCAATTCCCACTGGGGCCCTTTCATTGTATGGTGAAACCGAGGGTTCCCCACTTGCCATTTAACATGGGCAAATAGATGGGGATATTGTCGGAGGCGCGCTGCGGGCCGGGGGAAACCCCCCAGGCAGGGTGTACATTCCGTGGGACTACTTTTTCTCCGCGGAAGCTTTCTTCCGCGACCGCATCACCGCCAGATCGCATCACCGCGGAAGAATACATGCCCTCAAAGGTCACGTGACCAGAAGTGCACTCAATGACCTTTGCCGGAGCTATAGTGACCCGGGGTTACCTCCCCCTAGATTGGAACTCTTCTGTGTTGGAGGTGGGAAAGGTCAGCCACGTGACGCCACTCATTTGCATAAATGGTAAGGAATCGGGGTTTTATATACTACTAATGCATATGCCGAATTTCGGAAGAATCCAACAAAGCGTTAGGAAGTAATCATTCGAACAGACATGCACGGACATGCACGGACACATAGAAGCAAGAACCATTTTAAAGTCCCTGGCCGCGTTGCGGCGGGGGACAAAAAGTTGAAAACAAATTACTGACAAATCAATATTGCTGCACTGATAAGATATACATGTAACTAAGTGCACAGATCTGTGAATGTGAGGGTAAAATATTTTCCTAATTTCGAGCCCTGCTGACAATTTCCAAACGTCAACTTGCAGCACTGATTAAATATAAATAGGAGTCTGTCTATTACGCGGAAAATAACATATATTTATCCGATTATGATTCTGTTTAGTTAATATTTTTAAACCTGAAGAGATATCCGATTCAGAAATATATACTTTGATGAACTTTTGCTGTTATTTCAAGCCGAAATGTTTACCGGAAAAGATGGCGTCAATTCGTCGGGAATTTTCTGCAATATACCCACACTATGTTCTGATAGATAATATTCAGGACGAATCGGTTCAGGTTTAATAATAACTAAACAGAATCAAAATCGGAGCTCTCTTATATCGGCGGAGTTATCAACGGTTAATTACCTTTTCCGTCATATTCAAGCGATTTTTCCGTGGAATGGGCAGACCCTATAACTATAGACCTAGCACAGGGGCGTGTTACCGTTGTTAATTGGTTAATTAGGTTGATTATGGGGGGGGGAGGGGGGGGGGTCGAAGTAGGGAGTAAATGGAGTCCATTTATTCCCTACCTTGAGGGGAAACTCGTGACGATGAAGAAAATCAGCTGTATGGATTAGAGCTCCCCCCTGTTGGATTTTTTTTTGCTCCTATCTCCGGAACGACAAAAAATTGAGAGCTGAAAGTCCGTGACTTTTTACAGTATCATATTGGAGTCATTCTGAGCCTATTTGCATGACCCCTCGAGCAGCGGATCATGGGTAAATTTAAAATGGCCGCCATGTGTGGGTACCAGAAAAGTGATGTTTTCCTCATATTTCTTCAAAAATTCGGCATGTTGATTCAACGCGGTTCTATGCCTTTTACTGAAACCATATGTCTTAGTATCGCCAAGAAACACCCCCTGATTCGTTCCCCCTCCCTCCCCGCCCCATTAAACCTACCAGACCTGGGGCCCTACCAAACTTTCTGCGACATCTCCGGAACGACAAAAAATGGAGAGCTGAAACTCCGTGACTCTATAGATTATTCTATTGGGGTCATTTTGAGCCTATTGGCATAACCTCCCGAGCAGAGAAGAAAAAACAAAAATTCGAAAATTCTGACCGAAAAAATCGTCCAAAAATGCTCTTTGTGAAATGACGTTACAGTGACGTCATCATGGCGGTCATCTTGGATTGCTTGATCCAAAGATATAGTGTTGTAAGTTTCAGCCCTCTAGCCTTAGCGATATCGAAAATATATAGGGGGGGGGGCACTTTTATCCCCCCCTCCCCCCCCCGGCTGCGGTACACTCCAAATCGCCCAGGTTGAAAATTTACAGAATATTCTCCGACTATTACACCAGCGAAATATTCCTCAACATAACTAATGATGTTGAGGACTTTCCTTGAAATTCTACGGAATATTCCTTATTGAATGTTAAGGAATATTCCGCTGGTGTAATAATCGGGAATATGCCTTAAATTTCAGTTCCGTAATCAGTTTCTGTATAAATTCCTTGTATGTGCTTCCACATTATTCAGTGAATTTTAATATAATATAACTTTACTATTCGTTTTTCTAAAAATTTCAAATGGGCTATTTCAATCAAGGATACAATAATGCATCGAAAATAATTCTGAAATATTGGGCCATATTCCACGTCAGTAGCTTAATTGAAATCATTCAACTGATAGTATCTGTCTGTACCATAATTTCGCATCTCCCATAGACTCCGTACTGTAATGCTCTGTGCAGGGCCGTTAGTATCAGGAGTCCTTACTTAGCCAAGGACTTCTGACGCCCGGCGGCCCAGTCTACCCAGTTTCGTAAACTGTTTCTGTATAAAATCTTTGTATTTACTTCCGCAATATTCAGTGAAATTTAAGTGAACGCAAAACAAATATAGGCCTATATATATTTGTTTTTAATTTTTTTAAGCAAACACAAAATAAATAAAAAATATATTTTTTAAATATTTCTTTTTCTCCAAATTTCAAATGGGATATTCCATTCAAGGATATAATAATACATCGAAAATATTTCTGCAATATTGAACCATAGTTTACGTCAGTAACTTTATTAAATCATTCATATAATAGAAGCTGTCTGTCCAGTGCCGTGTTTTTAACATGATTTCATCCAATGATAGAATAATACGTCGTACCTGAATAGGGCTCAGGTCATCACCCAGTTTGATATCTGGCCCCCGGGGCCGATTTTTCGGGACCAGGATCATAATAGCGCAACGTAAGCTTGGATATCCCTCGGAGATGCTCCTGGAAGTTCGGTAGCTCCGCCTCTCGTGTCATGAGCTTGAATATCCCCTGAAGAAACCCCGGGGAGACAACTCCTTTACGGTCACGGACAAGGCTTGTGTTTTGGCCGTGATTACCTTGTTTATTTTTACGGCCACATGGGACAAAAATCTCGTATGCATCAGCATTTATACATTGGAATTTGATGTAGTTTTTTCGTCTTCACTTCCTGAAAGTACTATATTCTAAAACAAATACAGTAGATGATAACACAAAATTTTAAAGTAATATCTACTTTTTATTTGACAAAATGTTCACTACTAATATATTATATAGCCCTTACTACCGATCACAATGGTCATTAGACTGCTACTATCTTAACCGACTCTTGCTCCCGGGGTCTATTCAGAACCTACCCCCCAATGGTTTATTTTAATTGATTTAGCAAACTTATGTCCTGTACTATACAATATATGTTCTGTATTATACCGGATCATTCCTGTATTATACGATATCTGTGCTGTATTATACTATATCTGTCCCATAGTTTACCATATCTGTCCAGTATTATACCGAATCGGTGCTGTATTATACCATATCTGTCCTGTATTATACCATATCTGTCCTGTATTAGACAATATATTCCCTGTATGTTAGATTTCCGTCCTCTATCTACTCAGATAGTGAACGGTAAAACGGATGTCAATGTACATGTACTCTTGTGTCAGGCACATATACGTGCTCCATGCACAGGTAACCTATCCATATAAATGTTCCTTGTCCATATGACGTCACAGATGCTGTGGACATCCCTCAAATCAGGATCTACCCATGTACATGTACTCTGCGCATGTTCGTGCGCATGCCAGTATATCCTTCTGTACGCAGTAAAATACGCCACACGCCAGTGTTTCTTCCATATATAGCATGCAGTGCACAGTAAAATACGCTCCATGTCAGCGCTCCTCCACAGATACCATGCTGTATACAGTAAAATATGCCTCATGCCAAAGGCCCTTCCATCTATACCATGCTGTACACAGTAAAATACGTCTCACATCAATGCTCCTTCCATATATACCATGCTACACACAGGAAAATACGCCCCATACCTGTTCTTCTTCCATATATACCATGCTGAACATAGTAAAAAACGCCCCACGCCATTGCTTCTTCCATATATACCATGATGTATACAGTAACATACGCCGCATGCCAGTGCTCCTTCCATATATAACATGTTGTACACAGTAACATATGCCCCATGCCAGTGCTCCTTCCATATATACCATGATGTATACAGTAACATACGCCCCATGCCAGTGCTCCTTCCATATATAACATGTTGTACACAGTAACATATGCCCCATGTCAGTGCTCCTTCCATATATACCATGATGTATACAGTAACATACGCCCCATGTCAGTTCTCCTTCCATATATACCATGTTGTACACAGTAACATACGCCCCATGCCAGTACTCCTTCCATATATACCATGTTGTATACAATAACATACGCCCCATGCCAGTGCTCCTTCCATATATACCATGCTGTACACAGCAACATATGCCCCATGTCAGTACTCCTTCCATATATAGCATGCTGTACACATTAAAAAAACGCCCCATTGCAGTGTTCCGTGCATATATACCATCTTGTGAACAGTAAAATACACCCCATGCCAGTGCTCCTATCGTATATGCCATTCTGTACACAGTTAAATAGGCCCCTGTGTCAGTGCTCCTTCCAGTCATACCATGCTGTACACAGTAAAATACGCTCCGTGGCAGTGCTCCTTCCATATATACCATGCTGTACACAGTAAAATACGCTCCATGTCAGTGCTGCTTTCGTATATACCAAACTGTACACATTGAAATACGCCTCATGTAGGTGCTCCTTTCACATATACCATCCCGTGAACAGAAAAATACATCCCACGCCAGTGCTCCTATCGTATATACCATGCTGTACACAGTAAAATAGACCCCTCTGTCACTGATCCTTCCATATACACCATGCTGTACACAATAGAATACTCTCGATGCCATGTGTTTGTGCGTCTGTGCGCGCGTGCGTGTGTGTGTGTGTGTGTGTGCACGGAAGTGACCTTTGGCCCTTGCGAAACATTATTGTCCGGTATCCTGCAAGAGCATTTGGACACCTGTTGACCTCAATAATTTGCATATGACCTTTGTGAGGTCACTTCCGCTGCCGGTCACGTGACCGGAACTGACCTTTGACCCCTGCTCATGCTCATAATACCTGATAAAAATTGTGTGCATGGGGTTAAAGGTCAGTTCCGTTCACGTGACCGGAAGCGGAAGTGACCTCACAGGGATCATATGCAAATTGCTGAGGTCACCAGGTGTCCAAGTGCTCTTGCAGAATGCCGGATAATAATGGTGGACATGGGGCGTATTTTTTGCTGTAAACAGCATGATATACATGGAAGGAGCACTGACACAGGGGCTTATTTTACTGTGTAGAGCATGGTATATACGATAGGAGCACTGGATGGGGTATATTTTACTGTCCACAGGATTGTATATATGCAAGGAGCACTGGCATGGGGCGTCTTTTTTACTGTGTACAGCATGCTATATGGGAAAGGAGCACTGACATGGGGCATATGTTACTGTGTACAGCATGGTATATATGAAAGGAGCACTGGCATGGGACGTATGTTACTGTGTACAACATGTATATATGGAAGGAGCACTGACATGGGGCATATGTTACTGTATACATCATGGTATATATGGAAGGAGCAATGACGTGGGGCGTTTTTAACTGTGTTCAGCATGGTATATATGGAAGAAGAACTGGTATGGGGCGTATTTTACTGTGTGCAGCATGGTATATATGGAAGGAGCATTGATATGGGGCGTATTTGACTGTGTACAACATGGTATATATGGAAGGGTCATTGGCATGAGGCATATTTTACTGTGTACAGCATGGTATATATGAAAGGAGCGCTGTCATGGAGCGTATTTTACTGTGTACAGCATGCTATATTTGGAAGAAACACTGGCGTGTGGCGTATTTTACTGCGTACAGAAGGATATATATGGAAGGAGCACTGGCATGCGCACGAACATGCGCAGAGTACATGTACATGTGTAGACCCCGATTTGAGGGATGTCCACAGCATCTGTGACGTCATATGGTCAAGGAATATGTATATGGATAGGTTGCCTGTACGTGGACAACGTATATGTGCCTGACGCAGAGTACATGTACATTTACAAGTGTAGAGAGCATGCACATGGACAGGATACATGTCCATCCGTTTTACCGTCCATTACCTGAGCAGTTAGAGGACGGAAAGCTAACATTTATTTCCTATACACAGGGAAGATATTGTCTAATACAGGACAGATATGGTATAATACAGGACAGATATGATATAATACAGCACAGAC
The DNA here is from genome assembly GCA_036873755.1 of Hanleya hanleyi. NCBI lineage: Eukaryota > Metazoa > Mollusca > Polyplacophora > Lepidopleurida > Hanleyidae > Hanleya > Hanleya hanleyi. The sequence goes on along the minus strand of JAVTVY010022791.1, from coordinate 57,958 downwards.
TCTGTATAATACTGGACAGATATGATAAAATACAGGACAGATATGGTATAATACAGACCAGATATCGTATAATACAGGACAGATATGGTATAATACAGAACATATATTGTATAGTACAGGACATATGTTACAATACAGAACAGATGTGGTATAGTACAGCACAGATATGTTATAATACAGGACAGATATGGTCTAATACAGCACAGATATTGTATAACACAGCACGAATGATGTATAATACAGGACAGATATTGTATGATAGAAGACAGATACTGTATAGTACAGCACATATATGGTATATTACAGGACATATATTGTATAATACATGACAAATATTGTAAACACAGGACAGATATGGCATAATACAGCACAGATATGATATAATATGGGACAGATATGGTATAATAGAGGACAAATATTGTATAATACGGAAAATATATGATATAATACAGGGCGGATATGGTATAACACAGCACAGATTTGGTATAATACAGGACAGATACTGTATAATACAGCACAGATTTGGTATAAAACAGAATATATATTGTATAATACAGGACATATATGGTACAATACAGGACAGATATTGTATAACACAGGACAGATATTGTATAACACTGGTCAGATATGGTATAATACAGGACAGATATTGTATAATACATGACAAATATTTTAAACACAGGACAGATATGGTATAATACAGCACAGATTTAGTATAAAACAGAATATATATTGTATAATACAGGACAAATATCGTACAATACAGGACGGATATTGTATACTACAGAACATATATTGTATAATACCGGACAGCTATGGTATAATACAGCACAGATTTGGTATAATACAGAACATATATTGTTTAAAACTGGATAAATATGGTACAATACAAGCCAGATTTGGCATAATACAGGACAGATATTGTATAACACAGGACAGATATTGTATAACACAGCACAGATATGGTATAATTCAGGACAGATATGGTATAATACAGCACAGGTTTGGTATAATGCAGGACAGATATGGTATAATACAGCAAAGATATGGTATAATGCATGACAGATATGGTATAATAGAGGACAAATATTGTATAATACAGAACATATATAGTATAGTACAGGACATATATGGTACAATACAGGACATGGTATAATACAGCACAGATAAGGTATAATACTGGACATATATTTTATAATACTCTCGGGACTGACAGCCCACCAGCAGAATCTTACCCGTACATGTACATGGACATGGACATGGACAAGGAACATCTTGACTCCAAAACGTCCATTCTCATGCCCCATGCAAACAATTGTTTCAGGACATGCTGCCTGAACAATATCCTGGTCTACCCGGCCAGGATTAGAACATACGGATTAGAGCGAACATGACCGAACATTAAACTTTCTCAAAGGACGGCTTTTGGTTGGATAAGAGCAGCCGAAAATAAATCTAACGGCAAGAACGAATATGACAGATGCAGCGCCAAATGGCGGCTTCTGATTGGACAAGAGCCTACTTGTATTGTAAACATACCCAACGCGGCTCCTCCAGCGTGGGTATGATGTACGGGAGGGGATAATAAACTATATGAACACTTGTTGTTGATGTTTTTGTTGTTGTTGTTCTCTCTCCGGTCTATATATGACCCTCTAGACCTGGTAGAAAGGGATATCCCCTATTGTAGGGGTAAAGTCCGTGTCCCGCTTTTTTATATTTTCGGGACAAACCCTCAATTTACATGCACCCATTATCCCACCCTACCTCTGTCGGCAGGCCCCGATAAGCCGGAGACCGATATTAGCTCTTTTGAACATGGTTGATAGGGTTTTCCCCTATTGTACAGGTAAAGTCCGTGTTCCGCTTTTTATATTTTCGGAACAAATCCTAATTTTACATGCACCCACTCCCCCTCTCTGCCCCTGTGGGCAGGCCGCGATAAGCCGGAAACCGATATTAGCCCTTTTGGACATGGTTGATAGGAGTTTTCCACTATTGTAGGGGTAAAGTCCGTGTTCCGCTTTTTATATTTTCGGGCACAAATCCTCATTTTACATACACCCACCCATGACCTGATAGGCAGGCCCCAATTTCCTGGTGTCCCAATTACAGAATTGAATATTTTCAGTGAAATTTAATTTGCGGAAATAGCGTGCAAAATTTACCTTATAAAACAACAATACGTGTAATATTTACCTTAAGACCAAAAATATATGAAGATTTTTATTCTTATTTACCTTGCCCCAGGAATTGGGTCTTTACGGTTAAGTTCAATCGGTGTTGAAGACGCATTAGAAGGAAGGGGCCCTGGCGCGATAATCACTTGATTAGTTAGCAGAGGATATTTTCCATCATTGATCGGAGAAGGTTTCAGCGTGTACAAAACAACGTCTGTCACCAGATTCCCTGTTGTATTTGATGGTTACTTTTGTATACGATGTCTCTATCGTTCATGTATAATATTTGTTAATACCATACCTGCAAACCCGTTTCATGCAGAAATGGCAAGATGTTTCAAGGATCAATAATACAGTCCATAGTATCAGTGGTTGCAAATAGCGGTGTCCCATTTAGAAAAAAGACAACTATAGAAATGTCTTTTTTTTCACTTTTATTGTCTTTACCGTTTCAAAAGAAGGACAACGTTCCATAAAAATATACAGTGGCTCATAAGTGACATTGGGTTCTTTTTAAATTATGTATTTTTTTTTGCATTATCACCTAAGTGGAAATTATTTTCACCCGGGTGATATTATTATCACCTGGGTGGAAATTATTCTCACCTGAATGGAAATTATTTTCATCTGGGTTGAAATTATATTCACCTGGGTGATATTATTATCACCTGGTTGGAAATTATTCTCACCTGGGTGGAAATTATTATCACCTGAGTGGAATTGAGAACGAAGCGCGCCATAATCTAACTGTTAAATTAGGTGGAAATTATTTTCACCTGTGTGATAATAATATCACACAGGTGAAAATAATTTCCACCTAATTTAACAGTTAGATTATGGCGCGCTTCGTTCTCAATTCTGATTGGCCAGTCGCGACACGCCTCCGGCAAGAGAGGTCACGCACTGGTCAGCTGTCGCGACTGACCAATCAGAATTGAGAACAACGCCCGCCATAATCTAACTGTTCCTAGATGGATGGACAGTTACGTTGGATTTTGAATCGTCCGGCAAATGTAAAAAATTGCACAAATTTACTAATTTGGCGACGGGAATATATACAGTGATACTTGTAGAATATGCTGATGTATTTTGTTTGGCGGTAAACCGTTTATTTCTCGATTCACACTAAGTCCGTTTCACACCTTGATGTGGAGTTATATAAAGTATGGGTTATATATAGAGACCCCATATTTCGACACTTCACCCTAATACCACCGACCACAACCCCCAAAACTCTTGTTTTGCGGGCCTGTGGTATTAATATAATATACTTACCCTTGAGATTGTAATAATACCTGTCAGTATGTGAATTTCGACATAATGGGCTTATTTGATTGTCCGCGATGAGATAATATTGTACCTGAGTACTATTTTCTAATGGACTAGATCTTTACAGGTATGCTGAACAGTGTATAAGAGTCCTATGTCACGGGCCTACTTAATTGATTTGTAATCTTATAATTCATCCTTGACATTTTGTCTTATATGGGCTCATTTGGTCAGATATCCGAATGTTTTTGTATGTTAATTCATCCCATAGTTTACCCTTCTGAGATTTCTTGGACTGTTAGATTGTATTCCATTAATGTATTCTTGATTCATAATTACTACAAATTCATTAATCAACTAAATTGTCTCATAAAATGGTTCTCTAATTTCACATATATTTTACGTTACACTGTGCATCATATTGGTTTCGATTGATCTTCAGATTTCTTGAGTATTCTTCATGCTTGTGTATTGACTGAGAGGAAATATGACCCTATATGATGTGACACTGATCTGATTTATGTGCCTTGAATGATAATCCACATCGGGTCCCATTCAATTTGACACCTTGATGTGAACACCAAACTTATTCTTCTTGTTTGTATTTTGCAGTGTGTCACTGCCCTTTGTCCTGTATTCAACACTCCTATTGCTGTGGTATATTTCCATAATAAACGAACATATGAGAACCAAGATTGGATTTTGGTGGCCAATTACTCGATCTTACACATGCAATCAGAATATTGGCATGATGGTCAGACTGCTTGTCTCTATCCCATGCACCATATTTTCTTTCCACACTTTAAAATGTGTTGTAAGTATACAGAAACGAGAGGTCACGAAATACACTATCTCTAAGCGGTAGAGCTAGTTTCTCACGGAACTCGCATTTAAATTTAGATAAAAAATCAAACATCAAAACTATATTAACTATCAAATTTGAGCAATTTGTGGGAAGACAGCTCTGCTACTCACTCTCCCACAATTTCTTTAAAGAAACTCCTGAAAACGTTATGTAAACGGTGTTTCAGACAAAGAATCACAGGAACTGGTCTTATACTGTTTAGCCTATAGCATTGGGCCTAAATTAACTGACAGTAATACTATAAGTTATACCAGTGTCTTGCGTTGGTATACAGGCTGATATTTTGTCTCGAAGATAAATATTTTCACTCGCCCTTCGGGCTCGTGAAAATATTTATCTTCGAGACGAAATATCAGCCTGTATACCAACGCAAAACACTGGTATAACGAATTTATCACATTGAAGAGCTATTTTCCTGGTTGGTTTAACATATATCACCAACTCGAAAGAAAAACAGGAATATAACTCAACGTTGAACAACGTAGCTACGGTAAGACATCGTGAGTCGGACAGGCAAAGTTCTTCGAACTCTTTTCGATCTGTTCTGCGATGAACAATAAACTGGATGAGGTACTTAGCTGACATTCTGAAGTTCCTGTTTATGTGGCATATAAAGCTTTGGATGATAATTTATTTCTTATCTTCACCATACAAACTCGCGCAGACAAATTCGCCTGAAACAGGCTTTGTCTGCAGGTGTTGCACGCGCGTCCTTGACTGCGTTGGTATATGAGCACGCGCAACCTTGACAGCATTGGTATACGAGAATTCTGAATTGGTATACCAACGGTGGATAACGAAAAATTGCAATACGGTCTAATGCACTATGGTAATTAACCAATCAAAACCCTACAATTTACTCTGAAATGTGATAAAGTCTATTATACTGTTCAGCGATAAGGATTTGATATTTTAGGTACATCATAATATCTTCCCGACATCATTAAAAACTGTTGACAGCTTCTCTTTTGTATGAAATTATCCTATGTTTATGTATACTATGATGGTTGTTTTTTTTTTTATTTGATGCTAATGCTTTTAGATGAATTAGATTTTGGGATTATGGACGCGGAAATTCTTTAACGTACGCCGGCTCAATATTGAATGACGGACAAGACTTTTGAAGTGATTGTCAACTCTAGTACTAGATAATCAAACTATCCATACTGTATGTTTATTTCAAGCCATCTGTTCCTCTGATAATATTTCGTTGTGACTATCATGCTAACAAGGGACCATTTGGAGTTTGCCATTCATTAGGGATAGCGGGGCCCCAAATCAGAAGGTTTAAATTGATGGACAACAGTTCGAGACGAGCACAAATCGGTTTATCCATCCTTTGACTTTTTAACACAGAACACAGAATAATATATGTTACAGGAAAATCGTTGCAATCAAAAGAGAACGACAGTGCGTCAATCTTTCTGATCTCATTGTGTGAAACTAGACGCAAGGTGACTACTTCAACTGCCTCAACACGCACCCTGAGCTTCTGTTGTGCACAACTGATTACAAGAATATAACTTTAACGAAAAAAATATTTGAAAGAAAATATGGTTCATGTAGTCATACCGTGGTGTATTTTATCATATATTTTATCTGCAAACTCAAGCCGCGATGTTCCGATTAATGCTCAGTTGCACATATTTCATTATAAATAAATTTATGAACGTGCTCAGTTGACTGTGTTGAAAGATAACGCACAGTGATTCCATATTGATTTGCTTAACTACATTGTACCTCGTCCATTCTAACAGTAATGTTTTCAATAATTAAAACGCTGAAGGTGTGTTCAACCAAGCAAGGAATGAGATTGCTACTGCGCTGTATATGATGAATGGATGGTGAAAATTATCTCACAGGAGCATCGATCAATGGAATTTCAACCTTTCGTCCAATGTGAGCTGGACTGAAATACAAGCGGACTAGCATTAATTGATCTCGAAATCTGTGCCAAGCGGATAGTTCCTTACTGGCCCTAGAGAACAAATAACGACCCATCAACACCGGATCGAGTGATAGCCAAACCAATGCTTGTAATTAAGCGCGAGGAATAATCAAATGAAAAATCATCACAAATCCCATAGGAATCCAGGTGAACCCTGAAATTTCGCCTCGTTAATCCACCTCGAACGGATGTTACAATTTGTTGGTTATAATTGCTGAATGATGAGAATGAAAACATTATTTTTTTGCTCTATCCGCATATTTAATAATTCATGGCTATCCAATGTATCCATTAGTTTGTTTAAAGATATAATCAGCTAGTCGATCACTGATAGCTTATAGTTACCATGCTGTAATTAAATGCCGGAATATTTGTCAACAACTATACGTCGATGTAGATTGCACGAGTTAAATAAACAAAACGAACAAATAAGAGTTCAACTCTATTCATCTCATTCTAAGAATACCAACCAAAATCTGGATATCCTTTGATTGGACACAAGAGTGGCGATATTTTCGAAAGCAATATTGATATTTAGGTCTTTCCATTTCAGATGGAATGACCTTTTGTTATTCTACGGATTATTATTATTATTCTATCCAATTTTGTCTACGCCCTACAACCGAAAGAGTTCACACGACAGTTATACAATAATTGTCACACACATAGGTATGCGTCTGAAGTTTGGCGGGTGGGTTACACGTTTGACCTTGACCGTTTGAGATATAAGCCTTTAAAGTGGAAAATTATTTACTGAATATTGACCGAACGGCTAAGAAGACGTAGTTGAGAATTAGAATGTAAATTTTTGAAGATATTCTAAAATAAGTAGGTCAGACAGGCAGTTTTCGAGTTCTCTCCCCTGGAGCTGTTTTCCTTGTGACCTCTGTGCAGTCAAAATTAACGAACATATCTGAAAGAAAGTTGAGGGGTCGCAAGTGTTATATATGGCCATGTGCCAGTTACATTTTCGAACTGTTACCTAAGAAGAAACAGTAGTTATCTCCCCTTTAATCTTTTTTAAATCCCGCCATTTTACAACGACAAAATTTACGGCGTTGATTCTTTTATTGTTAATTAAAACTATGATGAACTGAAAGAATATGACTTTAAATTTGATCTTTGACCTCCAGGTGCGTCTCTATATGAGTGCAGAGTTTGGTGGCCAACTCTTGAACGGCTTAAGCGATCAGCCTGAAAATAAGGGCACGTGACCTACCTGACGTCACAAGGTCAGAACTTCTGCCAGAACTCGGCCTTGACCTTGACCTTTGAAGTGGTAAGCATCCAAATATCGAAAATACGGCTTCCATTTACTAAAAAACTAACACACGGACAATCACGAAACAATGACGCTATAGTGAGTGCAATATTGACTTTCTTTTGGCACTAATTATAAAACCATCCGATGTGACCTTGACCTTGAATATCACAAAATGTAAAGCGTTGTAATACTTTTCTCGAAAACTACAACTTGCAGGTATCTGTAATTTAACAGATTCGTACCCCATAATACAGGTATGACGTCACCGAATTTTCAAGCTGACCTTGGTTTTTGAGATATGGCCAAGGACAGTTTTGCGACTACCGTCCCATTGAAATTCCCGTTGAAATTTGCACATCAATGTATGTCATTACATGACGTAACAGAAAAACATTAGAACAGATAAAAAGATACCAGAAAGATTAGAAGATAATTAGCAAATTTTGAAATTTACGCTTTATTCAAATTTTGTAAAAAAGATTCGGTCAATCATAACTAGATTTCTGTACGATTGATTGGATATATATGTGTTAACTTGTGAAATTTTAAGATTGTAACAATAATAGTTTTGAAGGTATAACAAAAAACATTTTCCTCATTTCATGTATGGTATTTGCCGATTACTCGTCGGCTTAAACGTTTTCGGTATTAAATGGAATGTAAAGAGCTAGTTGATTTCAACTGTTCAATTATATAACGCAAGATCAGTCTCGACGAGCTGTTAAGCGGTTCGCCGTTGACGAGGCGTGAAGTCCTGTAAGTAACGCAACACACCAATTTCAAGCTTGCAGGAGTTCCTTTTTTCGAATGTACCAATCGAGTATCCGCGGGATTGCATTTGAATTCACGTCGTGTTACATGATGAAAGAGGCTGCGAACCTTGATAATTCCATGATGTATTATTCATCTTCGTCGATTATCATTATATCGGAATCGCATATGTAACACGACATGAATTTAATTTCCAACGCGGGAATACTTAAATTGATGTCACGTTACATCAGCGATTTCAGATTGGAGGTAAAATGGACGACTGAACTCTCCTCAGTTCTATACCTATAATGTCACCTACCTAGATGACGGTACCGAGAATTTGATAAGTGATATGATCCACGCATATCATACAATAAGGCCACTCAGAATTGTTAATACTTGTAGTACTCAGTGGTCTCTGCGACATGCACATGTATGCATGGAGCTCTATCAATGTTTAGAAACAAAGCAAACCTCCTGTATTGGCGCAATTTAAACGAATAAACAACGTTTAATTATCTGGGGGTGTTGAATTATCACTATATCGGCATCGCATATGTAACACGACATGAATTCAATTTCCAACGCGGGAATACTCACATTAATGTCGCGTTACAGGTCAAATCCAAGACTGAACTCTACTCAGGCCAAAACCTATAATGTCACCTACCCAGATTTGATAAGTTTTATGATCCACCCGTATCATACAATTAGGCCACTCAGAATCCGCCTTTTGCGCTATTCCTAATGCCGGTTTCGGCCGCAAGGTGGCGCTAGCGCTCACGGCCTTTTGGTCTGTTCCGGTTTAGCTGTCTGCTACTGTAAACATGTGCAGGAGGGAAGGCGGGTATTGTATTTCGCCTCGTTTCGTCAGATTTTCTCACTGATGGAGACGTCCTTGGTAGTTTACGTAAGTATAGTCATCAAGTCTAATATTTACTAGTTTGTACAAGCATAATAAAAGCCGCTTTGTCAACAAATTGGGCAATCAAAGCTCGTTGTTGTTGTTGTCATTAAAATACACCATTTTGTTATACCGGCCAATTCGAATACTGCATTTGGTCACACTGGTGAATTCGAATAATGTATTGGCTCATATAGGTCAATTCAAATACATTATTAGGTCATACCGACCAATTCGTATACAGTATTAGGTCATACTGATCAATTTCAATGCAGTGCTGAGTCACACTGGTCCATGCAAATGCATGATTCGTTCCATCTTCACAAGCCCAGGTAAATCCTAAATCCTCGCAGAGGGTTTACCTGGACACTTTTGGTGATTCGTATGAGTTTTTGAGTCGATGCCTCTATTATACAATCTCGTACATTTCATCCCCCGCGCTTGTTATACAGTTAGCATGTCGGTATCCCAAGCCTGCGGTTTTTGCTTTGACTTCCAATGTCGATTTCATCTTGACATCAAAGCAGTTTGACCCGCGACGAAATTCAACCTGTCCCAACTCATAGCTAACAGCGAATTGGCCTAATCAACAAGCTTAGCGCGTTCGCTGATTGGGTTGATTTAGAGGAAACCCCTTGATCTATTTATATCCAGAACTCATATGAGTAACTAACCAAGCCAGTGTATCGATCCTAACAGATCGATCGATACACTGGCTCGCGAGGATGGGTTCGCTCATACTCGACAATTCAATTCACCCTCAGAAATATTCAGGGAATACTCTTGAATTGATCAGGTTGTAGATCCACAACTCAATTTCAGGAATTTTACCTGAAATCCAGGGATAATTTCCTGAAATTCAAGTATATCATTCCTGAATTATAGCTAAATTACCTGAATTTTAGTGGATTTTACGTACCAGAATAGGGTCGGGAACGTACTTATCAGGATGATAAATTTGTCTGAATTTCACGGAAAATCCTCTCATTCAGGGATCTTTTTTCCTGAAGTTTAGGTAATCAGCACAGGATTTCAGCCAAAATCCATGAAATTGTGTTGTGGATATACAACCTGATCTGTTCAGGACTATTACCTGAATATTTCTGAAAGTGAACACTGGTGCATTGAACTAAATAATTAAAACAAGTATCGTATTTTGTAGAGTGTGATAGTTTATTGTAGCTGTTTATATAAGCACCATATTGGTTTTACACTACGGGATATTCACAACACAGGGGCTCGTTACCGTTGTTAATTGGTTAATTAGGTTGATTATAGGGGGGGGGTCAGATGGGAGTCAATGGATTTATTCCCCACTAGTGCAACGGAGCGACTTAGATGTTCAGGGGGGGCAGACGGGGGTGGGACAGGGAGGGGGTGTCGGGGGTGTTCCCCTCCCTCAGACGGGGGGTGCGGGGGTCCTCCCCCGGAAAATTTTGAAATTTTAGGCTTGATTTAACGCACTTGGCGCTTCTGAGAACTTTGAAAGGGATAGCATATCTCGCAATAAAACCGACTCATAAAAGCTAAAAAAAAAAAAAATCAAATCGGCGTCCTTCAATGAAATTTCCCCCACGTTGCTTCGAAAATAATTCGCCGATGATATTTGTCAACTATACCCACCCATCCAAGTGAAAAGTTACAGTGTGAACACAACTTTAGACCATTGTAAATATTCAACGAATAAGGGTATAGTGTTCTTGCATACTGGTATACACACAACAACGAGGTCATCTTCACACAATTATTTTTTTTTTATTTTCCGCAAGGCGTAGATAATTTTATGCCTGTAGACTGCAGTGTCCGGTGCTCAGTAAAGGTTATTTGTCGGCGAAATGGGCGGAGAGCTTTATAAACACAAACTATTGATGGACATTATGCTGTTCGTTGATTAGACAGAATGAACTTCATGGAGAAGTTGAGACATGGTTGCATATTCCAGTGTTTCAAATGTAAACACGGTCAATACTTGGAGCTTGTGTAGATGTGATCGGGGGGACGGGGGTACTCCCCCGGAAAATTTTGGAATTTCAGACGGTATTCTTCACATATCTAACCCATTTCAAGGCACGTCAGTTAAAATTATTGGGGGGGCCAAAGTGGTCCTTGGCCCCCTCTCCTTTCATATTGGGGTGGGCCGGCCCCCAGCTGCCCCGCCTGGTGAAAGCCTAAAAAGTACTAAGACAGGACGAGAAGCACTTTTTGATCAACCCTGAGATACATTATTATACTATTGTCCCCTACAGTTCCAGCTTGAATCACCACCATGTCGACTCAGTTTTGAGACCCCCCCCCCCGCCGTTTTTATAGTGAATACCCGTTGTGTTTATCAATAGGAAAACATTGGCAAGTTTTCGTTTTAGATTTTTGTCTACATGCTTTATTAATCACAATGAAGTCCACAATTTGGTGATAAAATACTAAAAATGCCTTTCAGCATAGAAATTTTTTCTTTATTCACAGAAACGTCACGAGAACAAAGAAAGTGTGCTTTCACGGGTGAAAATGTTGATTATGTGTGTAAGAATTTATCAGATAATTGAACAATCTAGTACACTAAATTACAGTCTGACAGTACAAATTTGACTACAGATACAAATGACGAGTTGCAATAAGATTATATGTTAACAATTTTCATTTCGGCAGTGAAAATATCAACTTTGAATATTTCAAAGTAAAACAGTAGCTGGTTATATAAGAGAATATTCGATCCAAACTACGCATAATGTGCATGTAATGAGCAAGTGGTCGTTTTTTAAAAAACTTTTGGGGGGCTTTTACCATAGCATAAAACTCCGGAAAAAACACCTCGCAAACCAAATTCATTCTGATTATAATATCGTTATAATTATAATAAAATTCGATTCATGATCATTTTTTTCTGTTTCAAGAAGTGTTATTTCATAATAAAGAAAAGGGGTGTAAAATCAGCGAAAAGACTGGTAGGGAGCGAGTTCGACCGTACCTCTAACGTCACCCTGGAGTCGAGTAAGACGGCACAGATCACTAGACAAAGCTTAACACAGTCGAACAAATCTAGACTCCTCGCCTCAGCAAAGCTTGAACAACATACAATTATTGAAATTTGTGATCGAAATTATATTTATTTTTCACTATATTGATTCAACAATTTAAAATTTTAGTTACAACTGAGCGGAGTGTGCCCATTCACGAGGTCGCGTTTCTTTGAAGATATCACCGGCTGACTGCGGTCGCCATTTTTAACTCTACCACTCCGCTCAGCGAATGGTTACTTAGGCCTCACAGTAGTATATAAAGGGGATATTCACTCTTATTGACCTACTTATTTGTTCCCCCGGGTAAAATTTAAGGGGGTACTTGGTCACGCGACGATCACGTGACCGGAAGTGACCTTCGACCCTGCGCATGCGCACAATACCGCATATTAATAATGGTGCGCAGCGGTCAAAGGTCACTGCGCAGGGGTCAAAGGTCACTTCCGGTCTCTTGATCGTACCCCCTTAAATACCCCCTTAAATTTTACGCGGGGGAACAAATAAGTAGGTCAATAAGGGTGAATATCCCCTTTTACAATAGAGGATATTAATAATGGTGCACAGGGTCACATTCTGGTCAAAAGGTCAAAGGTCACATCAGCGCCGGTCACGTGACCGGAAGTGATGCATCATGGGATAGAGTTCAATCAGAGGCCAAAGGTCAATACGCTCCCAGATCCCCTTTATTCAACAGCGTTATCTGCCCCTAAAAACGACCCCAGATCAACCTTATATCGGCAATCTCCGGTAATATAATGTTCCGTCATCTTCGGCAATGTCCGGCAATATAATGTCCGGTCATCTCCGGGACAATATATAGCCGTTATCTGCCCTTCGGAAGCATCAATGGAATGTACAGGGTCCCCGACAATATTGCCATCTATCTGCCATGTTAAATGGCAAGTGGGAAACCCTCAGTTTCTCCATACAGCGGCAGAAGGTAAAGGGTCCTAGTAGGAATTGAATCCGGGTCGCTTGATCTAGAGGCAGACACGTTATTCATTACACCACCAGTCATATGCTACAAACCAAGGTTGAAAATAGCATATATATATCTACCACTATCACCATACGGCCCATACTGGGGCACTGGACAATGTTGAACCTAATGAGAAACCCACACATGATCATTGCAGTATGGGTTGTGGGATCTTGTTTTTCACGTTTCACCACGTAGAACACCATGGGCGGGGTCACTGTGCGCATGCGTAGTGGGTAAATAGCGCTGGGTGTATGTTTTGGGGGCGAGGGGGCCCCGATAGGGCCGAGTTAGGTATCATTGTAAAGCATACGTGGAAGAGCATCCGACGAGAGGGGCGTGACATGGAACGGACGTCATCCTGCGCATGCGCAGTAGACAAAGATTATGGAAATAGACGTTTTGGGGCCGAGAAGGGCCCCTAGCGGTCCGATTGGGCCGAGCGAAGTATCGATGTGAAGCATACGTGAGGGAGCACCCGACTGGATGGGTGTGACGTGGAACTGACGTCATTCTGCGCATGCTTAGTGGACAAAGTGTATGGAAATAGACGTTTTGGGGTCTAGGTGGGTCACTAGTAGTCCGAGTGGGTCGAGTGAGGTATCATTGTAAAGCATACGTGGAGGAGCATCCGACTGGATGGGTATGACGTGGAACTGACGTCATTCTGCGCATGCGCAGTAGACAAAGTCTATGGAAATAGACGTTTTGGGGTCTTGGTGGGCCACTATTTGTCCGATTGGACCGAGTGAGGTACCAATGTAAAGCATACGTGATGGTCCATCCATTGGGATGGATGTCTCGTCCGTTTTCATCATTCCGCGCATATGCAGTCTGGCCGTAGTATAAAAAGCAGCAATTTTGGGTGGGGGAGTGTGAAGGGAGGTGTTTGGGGTCGAGAGGCACCACTATTGGTACGAATGGTTCGTGGGAAGTGTCATCTTGTAGCAACGCCCGCCAACGCCAAGCTCAACGCCTTGATGAATTAACCCAAAAGCTCTGATTTTCATGGAACGATACAGCCCACCAATCCCCAGTGTACGGGTTGTCACAGCGAAACAGCTCACCAATTACCAATATACGAGTTGTCAGAACATTTCTATCATAGCTCTAGATTTGTATCTAATACCGCTTATGCCGGTGCTAGGGGTCGTGTGGGTCATGTCATTCAAGTTGCCACATGAACAGGTACAATAAAAGCGTACCTGAGATACAACACATATCACGAATCGTTAGATTCTCGGTATATGCTTTAGAATAGGTTAACCAGAAGACTATACTGTGAAGTCATGTGGCTCTGTCAGTATGTCGGCACCTCTTCCCACTTCCCTTATATGTGTTGTAAATTGTCACTAATTCATCGAAACGTCTTAACGCCCGTCTCAACGCCTGTTGTAAGTTATCCTGTTCGCCGTCTTCGATTACCATAACTATGAATAGCTTCATGCACAATACGATCCCAGAAGGTAGGTTCTGCCTCACTTTCCTGGGATGTAGGCTGACTATCTGATGTCAAGCTCTCCGTATCAGTAGATAGACTCTCAGCAATCTCGGTTTCGATATCAGTCGTTGAACTCTCATCAGTCTCTGTATCGGCTTCTTGTTATGGTGGCCGATAAGGGACATCGCTGCATTGTTTCAGGTATGTGGTTTTATAACACGAAGGCAGGATGCGAAGCGCGAAGTCCAAACACGAAGCCAGGATGCGAAGTGCGAAGGCAGGATGCGAAGCGCGAAGTCCAAACACGAAGGCAGGATGCGAAGCGCGAAGGCAGGATGCGAAGCGCGAAGTTCAAACACGAAGGCAGGATGCGAAGCGCGAAGTTCAAACACGAAGGCAGGATGCGAAGCGCGAAGGCAGGATGCGAAGCGCGAAGTCCAAACACGAAGGCAGGATGCGAAGCGCGAAGGCAGGATGCGAAGCGCGAAGTTCAAACACGAAGGCAGGATGCGAAGCGCGAAGGCAGGATGCGAAGCGCGAAGTCCAAACACGAAGGCAGGATGCGAAGCGCGAAGGCAGGATGCGAAGCGCGAAGTTCAAACACGAAGGCAGGATACGAAGTGCGAAGGCAGGATGCGAAGCGCGAAGTCCAAACACGAAGGCAGGATGCGAAGCGCGAAGTCAAAACAAGTGCCACTGCGCATGACCCGATGAAAGCGAGGCCAGGCCGCCATTTGAATTATTTTATTTACCAATGCCGAGATCAGAGTATAGTCGCCTTTCTCGTTGGGATGGTTTACATGAAGAATAAAGTCTGTATATGCTTAGATACACGAGTACAAGACCAGTCTTTCTTTATTACCGGAACCATTTCGTCACTCGATACAGTCAAAATCGCTGATTTTCTTGATTCAAAGTATAGTTCATTTATGCTCGATTTTATTGAAGACAGCGTCATCCGTCAATATTTTAACGTCGGATATATCGTCGGAAATTCTTCATATCAATCACGACATCTGCTATACAATAATAATATGGTCGGAAATTTACATAAGATTGCAAAACATACAATAAATGTTTCACAGAAACCAAGCATAATAGTATTACATATCATACTGTATCACAGAAACTTAACATATTAAATACTGGTATATATATAGGAATGGATATTTTGAGTCATCCGGGAAGTGAAATAGAAGAAATAACGAATAAATCTGGTCAACCGGATAGTATATTGTAACACCAACGTTGCGGCATTCACCAAAATGTCTTCAACAGGGATATATAATTGTATCACAGGACCAGAATATGATTACAAAATATGGAGGACGACAAATGAAGTTGGACGCAAAATTAAAACTAAACAGGGGAAAAAATAAAGGATCAAATTTTTTAAATCTCCAGCCTTGATAATAAATTTGACTAAATCAATCAGTTGTCGGTAACAAAATCTCTCAGCATTAAGAATACTGGAAAATTTCAACTTGGTTGTAACACGAAGGCAGGATGCGAAGCGCGAAGTCCAAACACGAAGGCAGGATGCGAAGCGCGAAGGCAGGATGCGAAGCGCGAAGTCCAAACACGAAGCCAGGATGCGAAGCGCGAAGGCAGGATGCGAAGCGCGAAGTTCAAACACGAAGGCAGGATGCGAAGCGCGAAGGCAGGATGCGAAGCGCGAAGTCCAAACACGAAGGCAGGATGCGAAGCGCGAAGGCAGGATGCGAAGCGCGAAGTTCAAACACGAAGGCAGGATGCGAAGCGCGAAGGAAGGATGCGAAGCGCGAAGTTCAAACACGAAGGCAGGATGCGAAGCGCGAAGTTCAAACACGAAGGCAGGATGCGAAGCGCGAAGGCAGGATGCGAAGCGCGAAGTCGTGTTTGGACTTCGCGCTTCGCATCCTGCCTTCGCGCTTCGCATCCTGCCTTCGCACTTCGCATCCTGCCTTCGTGTTTGGACTTCGCGCTTCGCATCCTGCCTTCGCGCTTCGCATCCTGCCTTCGTGTTACCAAACCACATACCTAGCGATGTCCCTTATCGGCCACCATATCTTGTGCCTCGGAGTCTTCAATCCCATGTATATTTTTCTCGTGTCGCATCATATCGTAACGTCTGGTGAACGTGCGTTCGCAGTAACGCCCGTCAACGCTTAGCTTAACGGTTCAACGCCCTGGTAAAATAGCTCAGAAGCTCTCATTTTTTTGGAAATGACAGTAATTCATCGCAATACAGGGACGCCCGTCAACGCCCGTCGTTACGCCTTAACGCCCTATCTGTACGCCTTAACGCTCATCTCAACGCCTTAACGTCCTATCTCAACGCGTTATGCATTGTCCATCATCATTGGACGGACACCATTATTTTCGAGGTTGAAGAAGATAATTTTCCGTCTCCATCTGCGTCTCCATAAAGGTTTGAAATGCCTCATGCAGGGTCATCAGATTCTGGGCACGGGTAGGTGTGTTGGTATCCTTATTGGGTATTATCTGTTTCTTATGCAGCAGAAGGCATACCCGAGTCACCCATTGGATGTCATCTATGAGCGTGATAAGATGACAACACATGCGCTGGTGCTGAACGGTGGGTCCACCTTGAACTGTATCAATAATAGCATCGACATTGGCTCGACGTAACGCTTCGGCTAGAATATCCTCGTTGTCGGGATCAAACAAGTTGGACTCTCCAGTGCTCATGGTGAAATGAGGGAAATGGTGCCGTGTGGTCAATTTATACTGGGACGCTTTTGGTCTATATAGTCCGGTGGCTTAAGACCAGATTTTCACTTTATCGTGGCAGAGTGGAATAAAACACCAAATTTGGCACACGTGTCGCCAGAGGCACCGACATCAACATCAGAAGGGGTGCCCCCGATTTCGAGGCCCACGACGCAATTTGTGGCCCAATAGGGGCCCGAGGTCATTTTGGGCCAAAAAATGGCAATTTTTATTTCAACGATTTTCAAAACATCATATATTCGGTATCCTTTGGGGTAGGAATTTGAAAATTTCCACACTAATAGTATTGGCCAAGGTCTAACGAGAAATGTAAAATAATCCAAGATGGCCGCCATAATGACGTTACAGCTACGTCAGAACCGAAAGATTGTAAATTTTTGAAATATATATTTTTTAATCGTTTTCTTAGTGTTAAATATACGGTAAACATTAGAAAATAATCAAATATAACGGACTCAGATGGCACGGCCGCCCCTGACGGACTTTTGCCAAACTGGGTCAAGTTGGACCAGATCCTTATCTGTGCAATACATTCGTTGGGGCTATCATACAATGCAGCCCGTGGCTGGACAATGCATAGCTACCAAGTGAAATGTATCATTCTAATATAGTGCTAGTCTTCCAGTTACACCTTTTGCTGAAGATGAAGTGACGGCGCCAAGGCGCAAGCTATGGCCTATCAAATAGGGTCAATGCCGATTAAAGAGATTCCGTTTTGTTACATGAGCTGAGAAAAGGGAAGCTGTAACGGGCGCATCTTCTGAAAATTGGAACAGGGGTCCCGTCCTCGGATGTGAAATATGTAACCGAAAATAAGCACGGATTGCTAGAGCTAGCTAATATCTAATATTATCAGTATACGGTTTCTCTTGCAGGAAACAAGCCTATGTTTTTGTATACTATGATTGTCTTTTTGAATTTAGTGCTAATACTGTTATATGGAATATGGAATAGGTCTTTGAATTATGGACGCGGATATTCTCTAATGGACGACGGCTGAATCATGGATGACGGACTAGACGCTTGTAATATAAACAAATGAACTGATTTATGGGATATGTTATGTTTGAAGTTGCGTATAATGATGCTCATGCTGATAACGGACCAGATTGGTCGGAGAAAGAGACGTCGTTGTATTAAAGAACATTGCTATTGCTGTCTTGTTCCGAACGAACTGTCCTTTCACTCACGAATAAGAATGCAAGAAATGATACCAAGAACATTGCTCATAAAAGAATTGCATGGATACAATGTGGGGTATAGTATCAAATATCTTTTGGAGGATATCCTTAGTTATGGGCAACCTGGTATCCGACTAACTGTATAATTTGTTCATGCCCGTAAGTAGGTTTTTGACAAGGAATAACTTAGCAGGGTCGTTTACTGCAGCCAAATTGTGCTCATAACTGATAGCCGATACGAATGTATAAGCTATGGAGTGTGTATACTTGTGGAAATACAAGAATGCTTTGAAGGAAACCAACTGTTTCTGAAACCAACTGCAATGGGGAATGTCTTACTATACAGTGACCGGTGTTATTGGGGAAATCTCTATATAATTGTCCTGTGTGCGCTTGTATACTTTCAAGGGAAATTCAGCAAGGGACTTCGTCAGAAGAACTCTAGCTGTCTGCTTTAAAGAGTCGGCAACATCGGTTGAGCCAAGGGGCTAGAGACAGCGCTTCCTGAAATTTTAACCGGGAGAGCTTGTCAGGAATAACGTTAGATTGTTCCGAAATATGTTTTGATATGAACAGAATGTAATGTCGAAGGCAGGTAATTACTAACTGACGCACTAATTTAATCAGCAATGAAAGATTGGTGATTTATTATTTCAACCGCGGCCATATTATCACAAAGAAAGAGAATGTTATGATTTGCCAGTTTGTGGCCTCAAATGTCCACGGCAAGGACGATGGGGAACAGCTTCGTGACCGTGATATGTAAGTGCGCAAGATGTGCTGGCCATTCTTTGTCTATCCACGAGGATCCAAAAACATCCGCCAAACCCAAGGTATCAGCAGCGTCGGAAAACAATTTTCGGTTGAAAGACTCCAGGAATACAAGCCAGGTATTAATATAGTCTCTAGCTTTATTCAAGCGAATGTGATGGTGAGCCTGTGATACACCTTTCAGGCAGCGGAGAAAAAATTGAGCGAGCCAATGAGATACTGCAGTTCCACTAGGGAACTTTTTGAGGCGCGAGAATTCGCTCAGCATGCTCTTCAGTTTATGAATTTAGTCTTCTAGAAATGATACTTTCATATTTCTGGAGTCCAGTTTAATCTCATGCATAACCATTGTTGATGGGTAGTAGGTCTTACCATGTTTGATTGGAATACCCAAATGTTAAGAGCTATAGAACAGTGGCTAGCGCCATTTGTACCGACGAACATGAAGTCATCCAGTATGTGGGTCACCTCTGATCTTGTAGCCATAACCGATTGCAGAGAATGACCTGAGCTCTCAAATAGTTTACAGGATGTAGAGCATCCCATCGAGAGGCGCCGATCATAAGAATAATTTGTCGCCCCAGGTAAACTCCAATAAGGCGTAATCGCTGACTCCATAGGTATGATGCGGAAGGCATCATCTAAATAGATTTTTGCCATCATTTCATAGGTCCTGTGGAATCGCACCAATTAATAGACAAGGCAGATTTTTCAGGCTAAGATAAATCGTGTATCACCCTAAAAGTATTAAGGGGGATTTGGTTTAATGTCACACTCAAGGTTAGTTTACTCATATGGTGGAATTCAGTTTTAACGGTGGAGGAAGCTGGAATACCTGAAGACAACCACCTCCGGCCCGTCGGCAAGTAACTGGCAAAACTTCCACACATGCACCAGCGAGACTCGAACCCGTGCCAACTCAGCGGTATAAGGCTAGCGATAACCAGCGATGCGCCTTAGACAACTCGGCCACCGAGAGCCCCTAAAAGTATTAGGTTCATTTTGGGGGACTAAGCCTAATGGAGAGCCAACCATATTGCCAAAAGGAGGAGTTGAGAAAGAACCAGCAACTCGACCTTTCGACAACTCATTGTCTAAGTTAGCGTCCACGATAGCAGGGTTTGCATTGCAGATGAACGATTACGCAAGACAGTAAATGCATAGTTTCTCGAGTGCCCAATATCGAAACCGTTTGTGAAACTTGAAACGAGTAAATCTACCTCAGGGTAGTTACTTAGCACAGTTTTTAGCCTGATCGGGTTTACTGGTGTTGGAAGAGTAACTCCCTTTGCTGCTGGATTTACACATGCTACTTTACATGTAAGGAGCCGGGCAGAATCTAATCGACAACATTTGATGTAGTATACAACCGTGGCATGTACGATAACCGGAAGTTTCATCCTTCGAAACAGATTTTTTTTACCGATAATCAGCACTGAGGATGGGGCGCTGGTGGCCATATTGGATATTTATAGAAAAGAAAACAGTCAATAACGTTCATGCGTGCTTGATCGACTCGATCATAACAGAGCTACATGTACAGAAACCTCTTTATGGAGCCTTTATAAATATATATGATATCTATTAGCATGTATACAAGCACACATACATGTGTATGGCAATAATACCATTATTGGTGACGCTCTGACAGCCATATTGAATATTCCACGGGTAATAAAGCTTCCAATGATCGTTATTATTTTCGTCTTGAGTCAGTCATGCTCGTAGAAAAGCAATCTCGTGTAAAAAAGCGTTTCAAGTTGTCAAATAGCCGCCAACTGGTGGTTACAGTATATATTATGGCGGCCATATTGGATTTATGCAAATTAAAGGCCTTCCACCACCTGTAGAAATGGGCACCCCTTCTGAGATCATTTCTTATGCCCAAATGAGCCACTGTGCAAAATATGGTGCTTTATTCCAGTCGGTCACGATCTTGACCTTAAGCCACCGGACTAATAATGATGCGTTCAAACAAATGTTTCTTTTGTGCTATTGCTATAGCATACGCCGCTTTCCAATTCATGCCCGAGGTTTTCAACATCGACGCTGTTCTTTCGATTTCCATATGAACCGCGTCCTTGTCCAACAATTTCATATGGGTCACGAGGTCGACATACTGCTGACGTAAAGCCCGTCGTAGTCTGGGTGCCAATCTGTTATGGGCTAACATTGCGGCTTCCTCTTTCGAATACCCTTTGTGTTGAAACTTGTATTCTGTGACCCTCAACGTCTCGCCCATCTCGGCGTTCATACTTTCTTTGAACAAATCCTTCCATAGCCTCGAGTTCATATTATTTTCATTCCGTTGTACGGGTTTAGGTTGGTCCTTCACGGTTGGGTGATATTCCGGGACTGATGGTATGAAGGGGACCAGCTGTATGGGGGTGGGTTGCTGCTGCTGGACGGGTGCTGCCAGGTGTGGACTCGGATGTTTGGAGCTCGGAGCTCGGCGATGGGTTAGTCGGGAGCTCGGAGCTCGGAGATGGAACAGGTGGGTGTTTGGAGCTCGGAGCTCGAGGATGGGGCAGTCGGGATCTCGGAGCTCGGGGATGGGACAGTTGGGTGTTTGGAGCTCGGAGCTCGGGGATGGGGCAGGCGGGAGCTCGGAGCTCAGAGCTCCAAAATTGTTGCTTTCTAAACTACGGCCAGACTGCGTATGCGCCGAATGATGAAAACGGACGAGACATCCATCCCGTTAGGTGGACCCTCATGTATGCTTCGCATTGACACCTCACTCGACTCAATCGGACCAATAGTGGCCCACCTAGACCCCAAAACGTCTATTTTCATACCCTTTGTCTACTACGCATGCGTAGAATGACGTCCGTTCCACGTCACAACCCTCTGGTCAGAAGTTCCTTCACGTATGCTTTACAATGATACCTCACTCGACTCAATCGGACCACCAGGGGCCCACCTTGCCCCAAAAACGTCTAATTCCATACCCTTTGTCTACTACGCATGCACAGTCGAATGCTCCCTCACGTATGCTTCATATCGATACCTCACTCGACTCCATCGGACCAATAGTGCCCCCTCTCGACCCCAATACGTCTCAGTTCCACGTCACACCCCTCTCTTCCGATGCTCCTCCACGTATGCTTTACAATGATACTCCACTCAACCCAATCGGGCCACTAGGGGCCCCTCTCGCCCCCAAAACGTCCACTCAACGCTATTTACCCACTACGCATTAGCACAGTGACTATTTCAAAAAAATTTCAACCAATCGCTTCGGGACCCCGCCCGTCGTGTTCTACGTGGTGAGACGTGAAAAACAAGATCTCACAACCCATACTGCAATGATCAAGTGTGGGTTTCCCATTAGGCTCAACATTGTCCAGCGCGCCAGTATTGGCCGTATAGTGATAGTGGTAGATATATATATATATGCTATTTTCAACCTTGGTTTGTAGCATATGACTGGTGGTGTAATGGATAACGTGTCTGCCTGTAGATAAAGCGACCCAGATTCAATTTCCACTCAACCTGTAACCATTTGGGTCATCTATACGCGATAAGACGGACCCTGGGATCAAGTGTATCCATTTTCAGCCTACTTTCGGCAACTTCAAGATGGAATTTCCTGAAAGCAATACCATGTGACTTCGTCAGTCAATCAGCTAAAGTCTATAGTCGTAATCCCAACGCAAAACGCCATTTTCGAGTCATGTGCTGCTCTACTTGTTCAAAATTACAGATCTACAACGCCTCATGCGTGATACGAAAATTATTCATACCTATATCTTTTGTAAGCCCAGGCAATATTTGTTTTCCAAAGTGGTATGAAAACCTGTAATTTATCAGATTTCTCCCGTCTGTTCTCCGCCGGATTAAGGCCGAACAGAATCCGGTAAAGTACCGGATATCGCTCCGCGATAATGGGAGACACACGATTCGCAAGCCATCTTATTGATGGCGAAGTGTACGCAAATGATTTCCACGATTCCCACTAGGACCCATTAACTTCTGCCACTGTATGGAGAAACTGAGGGGTTCATTTAACATGAGCAAATATATGGCAATATTGTCATTCCTGTACATTCCATTGATGCGTCCGAAGGGCAGACCGTCACGTGACCGGAAGTGACCTTTGACCCGTGCGCTGACCTGTGACGTTTGACCTTTTGACCCGGATGTGACCTTTGTGCACCATTATTAATATCCGCTATTGTAAAAGTGGATATTCACCCTTATTGATCTACTTATTTGTTCCCGCGGGTAAAATTTAAGGGTGTACTTGGTCACCGGAAGTGACTTGGTCACCGGAAGTGACCTTTGGTTACTCTCCGGTCACGTGATCGTCACGTGACCAAGTACCCCCTTAAATTTTACCCGGGGGACAAATAAGTAGGTCAATAAGGGTGAATATTCCCTTTATATACTACTCCTCACTCTTCAACGACGTCACGAACCAGTCGAGCGATATTCTGGTATACTCGGATCAGTTGGAGTAAGTTGTGTAAGCCAGTCGAGCACGCCGCTTTAGTATGACACTTTCTTGTACCAGTAGGGGTTCGGAAGATAGATATGTATTTGTGTATTAAAGTCTCACCACATATAACATGCGATAAAAACAATACAATGCTAAAACAGTTATAAGTGCCACTCTAAATAAAGTTATGTTAGAGGATACCTGTGTATACAGTGTTCCATACAAATGAATTATACATCAGATAGTTAAGAATTTTTTTCTTGCGCTCTAAACTAAGAAAGTTCATTTGCTGGTTTCCGTGCACAAAAGACAACTTATCCTTATCAACAGCTTTTATCACATCCAAAAACAAACTGAGCCTCATGGAACAGTTGAAAATCTGAAGTCTTCATAAAGTGGGCAATCGCATAAAACGTGTTCCTCATTTTCTGTTTTACCAGGGCAAACGAAACAAATACGGGACTCTTCCGACAATCCTTCATATCCTTCACCCGTTTCAATTTTTAACGGAGCAACGCCTAATCAAAATTCTACCATTCTCTTCGATATTTTATTATATCATATCGTGGTAACATAAAGTTCTGGCACATTTTGAACAGGGGGTACGTTATCAATTTATTCCGACTATCGACTATCGAGTCAACTGTTGTAACGGTTTTTTCTCAATCGTTAACATAGATACACATAATGTATTCCTCAATACAGCTGGCCACATTTTTTGTCGCATACCTTACGTTAGTAGTAGGGATTGCGTAAATCCGACCTTATTTCACCCGGATGTAAAAATGACGTCACTTCCGGTTTGGGTGAATGGGGCGTGACCTTTGGACATGCCTAGACTTGTCTGTGTCTCTCCGTGTCTTTTGATGTACTGGGGTTTTTCCCTACCGCCATTGTGGGAAAATGGCGGCTACGTTGACCGGAAAGACCCGAAAGTGACCGCCATTATCCGCCATAGTGGGAAAATGGCGGCTACGTTGACCGGAAAGACCCGAAGGTGACCGCCATTGTGGGAAAATGGCGGCTACGTTGACTAATAGCATATATATGTTTACTATATGGCCCATACTGGCGCACTGGCCAATGTTGAACCTAATGGGAAATGTACTCCTGGTCATTGTAGTATGGGCTGTTTGGTTTTGTTTTTCACATCTCAACACCTAGAACACGATGGTCGGGGTCGGCAAGCGATTGGTTGAAATTTTTTGAAAAAGTCACTGTGCGCATGCGTAGTGGGTAAATAGCGCTGGGAGGACGTTTTGGGGCCTAGAGGTGTCCCTAGAGGTCCGATTGAGTCGAGTGAGGTATCGTTGTAAAGCCTACGTGAGGGAGCATCCAGCGGGCTGGGTGTAACGTAGAACTGACGTCATTCTGCGCATGCGTAGTAGAGCGAGACTATGCAAATAGACGTTTTGTGGGTGAGAGGAGCCACTAGTGGGCCAATTGGGTCGAGTGAGGTATCATTGTGAAACCTAGGTGAGGGAGCATTCGCCGGTATGGCTGGGACGTAAAACTGACGTCATGCTGCGCATGCGCAGTGGAGAAAGTATATGCAAATAAACGTTTTGGGGTCTAGGGGAGCCCCTAGAGGTCCGATGGAGTCGAGTGAGGTATCAATGTGAAGCATACATGGAGGAGCATGCGCCTGGCCTAGTGTGTTGTTTGTTTTCAACATTCTGCGCATGTGGGAAAGTGGTATGGAAATAGACGTTTTGGGGTCTAGGTGGGTCACTAGCGGCTCGATGGAGTCGTATGAGGTATCAATGTGAAGCCTATGTGAGGGGGCATCTGACGGGATGGGTGTGGGTTAAAATATCGTCATTCTGTGCATGCGCGGTAGACAAAGGGTATGGAAATAGCCGTTTTGGGATCTAGGGGAGCCCCTAGTGGGTCGATGGAGTCGTATGAGGTATCAATGTGAAGCATTCGTGAAGGCGCATCTGATGGACTGGGTGTGGGGCCGGAATATCGTCATTCTGCGCATGCGCAATAGACAAAGTGTATGGAAATAGACGTTTTGGGATCGAGGGGCGCCACTAGTGGGCCGATGGGATCGAGTGAGGTATCAATGTGAAGCCTATGTGAGGGAGCATCTGATGGGGTGAGTGCGGGGTTGAAATATCGTCACTCTGCGCATGCGCAGTGGACAAACGGTATGGACATAGACGTTTTGGGGTCGAGGTGGACCACTAGTGGGCCGATGGGATGGAGTGAGGTATCCATGTGAAGCCTATGTGAGGGGGCTAGACTAGGGTGTCGTTTCCATTCTACTGCGCAGGTCACGTGGGTTGTGACGGTTTTAATAAAACTACCTCCAAACCCAGAAGAGTTCCAATGTTCTCTTAGACGTCCGGATGTTCAACCTCTGGGGTTTTCCCCGGCCCGCCCCGGTCGCAGCGCGCGCGCGCGCGGGGGTGATCTGATGCCGCAGCGCGTGCGCGCGTCATCACCGGCAGTGCGCGGATGAACGTCGGGTCAAAATGTCACATCCAGGTCAAAAGGTCTCCCTTTCGGCAAGGTTCGGAGACAATGTTGCGGCATCGATAGTCAGAGCTTGAACCCCAAAAAGGGGATTGTAAATTAACCTGGGAAGGATGGGAAGTTCCATTTGGACCAATCAGCGGTCGAGAAAAAGAGCCAATGAGCGATCGATAAAAGAACCAATGGAGGTTACTAGGTACACCTTTGCGCCTACATCCGGGTACTGGGATGCTTTCGCCCACGTCCGCGCCTACATCCGGGTTCTTCTATGTAGGTGTAGAAAAGTGAGAATATTTAGGGCATTGCTGCATTCATTGGCCTATTTGTCCTCATTTTGTGCTTAAGCTTTGACTAGTGAAATCTCATGTTAAATGAAATCCTATACAAAATAACATTACACTACCGAACAATCACGGACTTTCACGAAGGGGGCCGATTCCAGGGCGTAGTAGAAAAAAGCGCATTTCTAATCTGATTGACTTTATGGCGCAAGCGAGTATAACAAGTGCCACGCACGGTGTATAAAACCCTACCCAACAGGTACACTATAAAGCCACCTCTCTAACCGTTCGCTTTTCATTCTCCACCATGGCAGCGAGCGCAACAGAGCTTGCGTTATTCCAACTGACGCCCGACGTCTACCTCATCGTCAATGACGATCACCTGGAGCTGGTCCAAGACGCACCGCAGAAGGTGAAGATTTTGTTATCGCTATCAGCCCGGACTCTATTGACACGATTGTTACAGGGAAAAGAGCCCGAAAGGGATTTCATGCACGTGGAAGTCGGCGTGCACATACGCACTGCTGGAGAGGATTCCCTTTTACCCCGGTTGGAACAGAGTGGAGGTACCTATATCACACTCTGTCCACCCTTATGGATGGCACTGAAAGAGGATGACCTACTACACCCCGAGGTGAAAGAAGGGACTGTGGCTACCCGGAGGCTTACACCTGGCTGCACCGTATTGTTGTACCCCAAACGAGTGGACCTCATCGATAGCGGACTTAGGTGTTGGTGTACGCCTGAACCCAAAGCGCACGTCTCTTTGTCACCGGAAGGATGGACTACCTTGAAACGGGTGTTGTTGGGTGACCTGTACGGTGATAGCATTCACCTGTGTGACGACGTCTACATTTTCTGCGGTCCCTTTTTCGCTCGACTCCTCTGTCTGAACGACGGTGGTTTTACCCTGGACCCCGATCTATGGACGGCTTTGGAACAAGTAGTCCCCATTGTCGATAAGGTACTATCTCTACAGGAGCCACATAACCCATCAGAATAGTACGTATCACGGACTACACCCGACGTCTAGGCGCGCATGTGTAACATGGTCTATAAAACACGTCCCTCTGGATCCCACACCTTCATTTCTACGGTTGCAGAGCCATGACGGAGATCCAGCCCTATGCGACTCGCATTTTACAGCATGCCACCATGGTTAATTCACTCACGGGTTACCGAGCAGCGGTTCGGTCCATGTTTGCAGATGGCGACGACAACGAGGGGCGACTCCAGATCCTGAATGAGTTCACAGAAGCGGTCCTCCACAGAGTACACTCGATGGAGAGGTGTGCCATCACTCACCACTACTGGACTATGACAGCCATCCTGATGCTCGGGCTATGGACCAAGAGCGCTCACGCCGGAATCAGCGACGGCTGGTTGGCCTAGTCATGGTCTGTGCCCCATTGATCCTGGCGCTGTGGCATTGACCGTGGCACCTGACTATAAATGCGAGGGGCAGACACAGTGTGCGTCATTCAACGATCGTCATTGGATCAAGCATGTCACCTGTTCTACGAGCCATCCTTCCCCTTACACCCCGGGTGGGGTTACACGTCTATGAAGATAAAGTCACCCTTGTGGAAGACCGTGGAGATGTTTGCTGGTCGCCCGCTGAGACCGTATCGAATACGGTTACGCTACACCGTGACGGCTGGACCAAATTTAAACGGGTGTTGAGCGGCGAGCTCGACGGACACCTCATCCACATAGACAATGCCATCTACGTACACCGTGGACCCTTCTTCCCACGCCTGGGCCGCTACCAAGACCCTACGCGAGGCTTCACCCTAGACCCTGATCTGTGGACAGCCTTCGAGAAAGTGGTGCCTATCGTGGACCAGCTGTTTACACCGGACGAGCGGTCATCAGACGAGTTGGAGTGGGCTCGTGCCCTGAGAGAAGCGGCGGCAGAACCCAATGAACAACTGTCTAGCCATGAACCAGACGACGACGCCATTGATTACCCGGCTACACTCAGTTAGCCCAGTGACATGACCACCCGATCCTTTGATCTCACGGGGTTCTCCCTATAAATACGAGAGGCAGTCAAATTTGGTACCATTCACGTACTGACCATGACGGAGCATATAATACTGGCGTATCTCAGATTTACCCGAGGTTTTCCTGCACGTGTATGCGGATAAGGTCGATATCATGGAGGAGGTGGAAGACATCTGTGATGCGGACCCTACACAACCGTGCCCGGCCCACATTCGTCTGTCCCGGGAGGGCTGGACCAAATTCAAACGGGTGTTGTCTGGTGAACTGGACGGCAACCTCATCCACTTGTGTCACGATGTGTACATCCGACGCGGTCCTTTCTTTGCTCAATTGGCTCGGCTAGATGGGGGTACAGTGCATTTTACCCTTCACCCTGATCTATGGTCTGCATTGGAAGATGCCGTGGTAGATGTGGATCAAGTGCTTATCAAGCGGTCATCAGACGAGTTGGACTGGTCATTTACCATGGACACTGTGGAACCCAACGAAGAAAATCAGAAACTCCGGCCCAAGATATACCCGTTATAAATAAACGATAGAGCCAGGGTCCATCATTATTTGTCACCATGAAGCGCTGGGAGAAGGTGTTGGATAACTTATACTACAGTCCCGACAGTCCGGCGGCCTATAGTGCATTGTCGGCTCTCTATCGAGCGGCCAAACCCCAGGGGATACAACGTGCCCAAGTCCGAGATTGGTTAAGAAAACAAGACACCTATACCTTACATCGAGCTGTCCGTCGCCATTTTCTACGGAACCGGGTCATCGTGGGAGGAATAGATGCCCAGTGGCAAGCGGATTTGGTCGATATGAGCGCCTTTGCCAAACACAACGATGGGAATCGGTATATCTTGACGTGCATCGATATCCTATCCAAGTATGCGCGGGTGGTAACCATCCGGACGAAAACGGGGGCGAATCTCATAGCGGCGTTCAAAGACATCTTCAAGACCGGGCGCAAACCTTTGTATTTCCAAACCGACGAAGGCACAGAATTCCTCAACAGACCGTTCCAAGCCTTTCTCAAGAAACAGAAGGTCTTCTTCTTCCATACGTACAACGAGACCAAGGCTTCCGTGGTGGAAAGGTTCAACAGGACATTCAAAGGCCGTATGTATAAATATTTCACCTATAAGAATACAAGGCGGTACATCGATGTTCTCCCGAAACCTGTGAGTGGTTACAATGGAGCCTATCACTGGGGTATAGAGAGAGCCCCCATTACCGTGACCAAACGCAATGAAGCCCAAGTCCGGCGTGTCGTGTACCCCATACAATCGCAACGAGCACCGAAGGAGATGTTCAAGGTCGGGGACCCTGTACGGATCAGTAAAGTCAAGAGCAAGTTCGAGAAAAGTTACTTGCCCAACTGGAGCGATGAGCACCTCCTGATTAAACGGCGCCTACCCCGACAGCGGCGAGTCTATGAACTGGAAGACCTTCAAGGGGAACCGTTGCTAGGCACGTTTTACGAGATGGAATTACAGCCTGTCGTAAAAACACAGCAAGACTACTACACGGTGGAGCAGATTTTGAAAACGGAACGTCGACGTGGCAAACTGTTTCATTTCGTCAAATGGCAAGGCTGGCCCAGTTCCTTCAATTCCTGGGTGGCAGCCAACCAGGTGAAACGACTATAAAGCCAGACACCACTACCGTCATCCTTCATTCCACGTTCGACCATGAACACGGTGCTATGGACAAGCAGCATCTGCCTCTGAACACAGCGTCTCCCAAAACGCGCAAAGCGCAAGTGGGCTTTGTGGTGATATGGCTAACCCTGCTGAGTGTGTTGTACGGAGGTGTGTTTTATGACGTAGCCTATATCAGCACGTTACTTAACCAATTGAGAACACCAGGCATCAGTGAAACCGGTCTACAGATAGCACCAGTCAACCCCGTATCGAGCCCAATCATCACCACACCCCGTGTACAAGCCACGTCGAGCTCCACACCAAGCTCCACATCTACACCAAGTACACCAAGTACGTCTGAAGACCCACCGGATTTCATCCCTCACAGTGAACAGACAACGACGACCGACGTTGAACCCACCATCATCATCACTCGCAGTGAACAGACAACGACGACCGACGTTGTACCCACCACTCCAGTTCACTCGTACCAAATTTACAAGAGCGGGTTACCACGACAGCGGATACACCTCCAACCATGGACCCCCGTTGGCAGCATCCATTCACTTGCGCCATCGCAGGACCGACGGGCTCCGGCAAAACGCACTTCGTCAGGAAGCTCCTCGAACACGCCGACAGCATGATCACTCCACCCATTGGCCGAGTCGTGTGGTGTTACGGAGAATGGCAGGCAGCGGATGCAGCAATGCCCCACGTCACGTTCGTGGAAGGCCTACCCAACCTGGCCGATTTGGAACCCGACACCTTGGTGGTTCTGGATGATCTCATGGCGGAGACGGATGCGCGGGTCACCCAAGTCTTTACCAAAGGCAGCCATCATCGACGGCTCAGCATCATCTACATTGTGCAGAATCTCTTCAGTAAAAACAAAGAACATCGGAACATCAGCTTAAATGCCCACTACATGGTGGTCTTCAAAAACCCGAGAGATACCACTCAACTGCTGCACCTGGCGAGATAGATGTATCCTGGACGCACTGCGTTTGCGTTGGAAGCCTTTAAAGATGCGACAACCCCTCAGCACGGGTATATGCTCTTCGACCTCAAGCAAGCCACCCCCGATCACTTTCGACTACGCACCGGCATCTTTCCCGGAGAG
Organism: Hanleya hanleyi; assembly: GCA_036873755.1. NCBI lineage: Eukaryota > Metazoa > Mollusca > Polyplacophora > Lepidopleurida > Hanleyidae > Hanleya > Hanleya hanleyi. The sequence continues at coordinate 26,692 of JAVTVY010022791.1, read as the reverse complement.
ACTCAGCACGTGTACATGCAAAAATAATGTAAACACACCCACAGTGGCTCCCCCAGCTGGGGGGTGTGTGTTTTGATGATGGGGATAATAAAAAGAATGAATACCACATCATGGTTGACTTTGTCTCTGTTCTCTGAGATAGAGAAAAAGGGCAGAGTTGTGGGTTCTGGCATTAGTTGTACATGATGTCTGCGCGAGTGCGGAAGCACGCCCCGACGCTCCGTGTATTGAAGACGGCCCCACCCGAGTTGGTTCGAACCATTGTACGCGGTGCGGACCCTGACCTTGTACGATGCCTGTGCGAGATCGGGTACAATCTGTTAAAAGGCAACGTACCACTGACTCCGGCTCAGAAGACCAAGTTGACCAAGCATAAGACAGGTCTCCGAACCTTAGTCCAGAAGCAAGTCTCTCAAACACAAAAGAAAAAGGTGTTACAGAAAGGCGGCTTTCTCGGGGCCATCTTAGCACCGTTGGCCGCTTCCGTGTTGGGTATTGGGTGGACCCTTCGGCCGACAATGATCCACACGAAAAAAATGGTCCTCGTCGAACCTCGGCTCCTTCAAAACCTCCAAACGCCCTACCCCGTACCTTCTACGGTGAAGACGATAAACACCCTCGATGAAGAGATGCAACAGATCTTACAGAGACCGGGGTTAAGCGACAGTGAGAAAGTACAACAGTACAATGAGACGCTTCAACGGTACATGACGTTCATGGACCAATACAAAACCCTCTCTACCCCAGCACCACCACATCCACGCGACACACCACCGACCTCAGCACCGCTGAAACAGCCGCCATTACCAGGGGTACCACCCACAGCTCCACAGTGGGTCGAAGACGAAGTCCTGAAGAGTGTACCTGCATCGTTCAAGAAACAAGCTGGCCTGGTATTACAACAGATGAAACAGAATCCTAACATGACTTGGAATGATAAAGGCGAACTACTGGTATAGAATCAGGTGGTCCGCGGTACCCACATGACGGATTTAGTGGATGACCTGATGCGTCAACGCAGGTCGCACACGAATCCTCGAGGATGGGAGGTCTTCGCTCAAGGCTTGAAAGACATGCATGTACCACAGGAATTGTTGGGGAACCCCCAGCGCTGGGCCTTTATGCAATCGCCCAGTCGTGCACCACGACTCTCACCACACCACGAGTGGGAACCGGAGTCACCCCCCCCACCCAAATCACCACCACGGCGGGCACCTACTTTTTCACCCCTTTTACCACGCCACCCCCTGCAACCACCAAGAGCTAAGTCACCGCGACCATCACGACGATTAGCGCCCAAGGGCTGAGAGAAGTATTAAAACCAACAGCAGCAGCAGGAAAGCTCAGTCGTCATGTTTTACCTCACCCTACCCAGTAACAGCTCGGCTGATGTGTTTCCTGACAACACCTTGACCAAGTACGTGACCCAGTTACCGCAACCGTTGCATTTACCTGGACGCTGAGAATGTGGACTCGTGGATATCCAATACCCTTACTCGTGGTACAACGTGCGAGCCAATGAAGTATGGTACGAGGTGACCTACGAAGGACAAGAAACTCGACTCAAACTACCCGAAGGTCAATACGATACCCCCAAGGAGTTCATGGGTGGACTGAGAAGTCTGATGCATTATAAGTCTCTACGAGATGTCACGAATACTTCAAAACCCATAAAATCTTTCCCCTTAAAAAATCATGTGGACTTCGATCACAACGCACACAACGACAAGGCCTGTCTCACGCTCAGCCCCAACGTGAGTGTCGAACTCAGTCCTACCCTTCAGCAAATGCTGGGTCTCGATCTACGGGGTACGCTGGTCCCACCGGCGAGAGAGCCCACATCCCGATGGACATGCGTGGTGGTATGTATGGCCTGTACATCTACTCGGACGTGGTCGATGCACACATTGTCGGCGACAGCAACGTACCTTTACTGCGCGTCTGCCCGGTGAAAGGCACGTATGGAGCTCAAGTCACCCACAGTTTCAGACATATCGTGTATCTACCGGTCAGTCAAACCGATATTAGCTCCATCGTCATCGATATAAGAGACGATACCGGTCAACCGATTGCATTCGAGCGTGGGAAAGTGGTGCTGACACTTCATTTCCGTCAAGTCCGAGCGGTTCACTTTGCATAATGAAGGTGCCTTATCAATGCCATACAGCCAGTTACGTCGATCATTACACCAAACAGGCCGGGGGAGCATCGGGAGCATCGTCAACACGTTCCTGCCCTTGGTGACGCGTGGGGTCAAAGCGATCGGCAAACAAGCGGTGCGCAGTGGACTGCAAGTCGCGGGTGATGTCTTGGGCGGTGCGGCACCCAAAGAAGCACTGAAACGTCGAGCCAAAGAAGCAGGAGGCGTCTTGGTCACCAAAGCACAACGCACCGCAGGGAATAAAAGACCTGCACCACCGAGACCACGCACCAGTCGACGACCGACCCAGCGAGGACGCACATCGAAGACCAAGGATATCTTTTCTTAAAGATGGCTTTCATCCATGCCGAGTCGTGTCCTTCTACCAACAGTGAATTTGATTTATGGACCGTCCCACCTACTCAGACCAGTGCCGAAGAGGGTCAACGGGTGGAACATCTGCCCCTTTCCAGCATTACAGCCATAGGCCCCATTGAATTCACCATCACCAACGCAGATACGACCTACCTGGATTTAGCCCATACGTACCTATATGTGAAAGCTAAAATCATCAATAAAGATGGGTCAGTCCTCAAAGCAGATGCACCCGTGGGTCCAGTGAATCTCTGGCTTCATTCGCTATTCCAGCAAGTGGATATAGCCCTCAGTGATAAACAGGTGAGCGCCTCGACGAACACGTACCCGTACCGAGCCTACATCAAAACACTGTTATCCTACGGGCGTGACGCTAAAAAGTCGTATTTGACAGCCCCGTTGTTCTACCGAGATACCCCAGGCAAGATGGAAGCGAGTCATGATAATGACAGCTACACGGAGAGAGTGGATTTCACAGCAGAGAGTCAATCGGTCGATATGATGGGACGTCTGCTTGCGGACTTATTCATGCAGGACCGATACCTCTTGAATGGAGTACCTGTCAAAATACGACTAGTGCGCGCAGTATAGTATGAAACTAACTCGAGTAAACCGCACCTACAGTCAGACTGGTGAAGCTCAGACTTTTTGCGTATAAGCATATTAAAGTCATCGTCAATCCATATTTATGAAGGATAGAACGGTAGAATCCCGACACCGCCATGCATGTATATATGCGCATATAATCATGGTTTTTCATGGTACACATTTGTGTGTTACCACGAAGTGTTTCGAACCTCTTTGGTCAATATCGACACTTGTGTGCTCTCGTCAGTGGAGACAGGGGGCATGTATTGTCTGCGCCTCAAACACTTGTGTATTCTCTCATACGGTTAGTGTTTTAATGCCAAGTTTTTATAGACCTGAAAGGTTATAGGTCACCCTTTGTGCGTATTTGCACAGATCATATAGGGTACTGGCAGGTCAATTCTGTCGTTATATTTGATCAGATAGTGACACTGTCCATCATATGTATGCGGCATTTATAGCCATTTCAGTTAACCTTTCATTGGCCAGTTGGTACGCTGGCGTATTGTTCCATTGGCCAAATCAGCGTGTATGTGATTGGTCCAAATTAAAACATTTGATTGGCTGAGCTGACGCCTGCTTTATACCCCTTTGTGTGCTTCAATCCCCTCAAGCTCCGACTCTAAAAGTTCGAGCACCGGCTTTTATTGATAGATCTGCACACTGAGCAATTATTGACTATGTACGTTTTCTGTGTACAAGTGTCAAACAGTAAAACCCAAGATGGCGGCTTTATGTGGATTCTCTACCATTGATTGATGACAATATATAGGACTGCATAGATGTACACGTTATATAGTGTTTTCTCGCTATAAGTTTATCTGAACTTATAGTTCATCAGCATATATAATCGGTAAACCGATAATCCGGCTCTGGTTGTCATTGATCCTTACACGTTAGCTCTGATGATCTCAGACTGACTGCCTGAAACAGATGTATCAAAATGTCGAAAATATTTGGCATATTGCCGCTATTCGATATACCTGAATCATATACGATAACGTATACATACAGGTGTCGATATTGACCAAAGAGGCTCGAAACACTTCGTGGTAATACACAAATGTACCATGAAAAACCATGATTATATGCGCATATATACATGCATGGCGGTGTCGGGATTCTACCGGTCTATCCTTTATAAATATGGATTGACGATGACTTTAATATGCTTATGCGCAAAAAATCTGAGTTTCACCAGTCTGAGTGTAAGTGCGGCTTACTCGAGTTAGTTTTATACTATACTGTGGACTCAGGCCTCGTGCCTTGCTAACTCAACGCGTTGAATCGAAGATAATACGGCTCTGGTTGTCATTGATCCTTACACGTTAGCTCTGATGGTCTCAGACTGACTGCCTGATACAGATGTATCAAAATGTCGAAAATATTTGGCATATTGCCGCTATTCGATATACCTGAATCATATACGATAACGTATGATCATGGTCACAACATTATGACATATATACACATGTCATAATCGGGACTAATATAGCCGCTATCCTGACTTCACCCAAAAGACACGTGTACAGATACCGTCAAAGATTGACGTACACGACCAACATATGGTCCAGTGTGTAAATTTTGAATAATATACTCCAAGCCCGGGCTAGAGAGTTTATCAATTTTAACATATTATGGAGTCTGAAGGGGATATCGGTTACCGATTATATATGCTGATATACTATAAGTTCAGATAAACTTATAGTGAGAAAACACTATATAACGTGTACATCTATGCAGTCCTATATATTGTCATCAATCAATGGTAGAGAATCCACCTAAAGCCGCCATCCTGAGTTTACTGTTTGACACTTGTACACAGAAAACGTACATAGTCAATAATTGCTCATTGTGCAGATCTATCAATAAAAGCCCGTGCCCGAACTTTTTAGAGTCGGAGCTTGAGGGGATTGAAGCACACAAAGGGGTATAAAGCAGGCGTCAGCTCAGCCAATCAAATGTTTTAATTTGGACCAATCACATACACACTGATGTGGCCAATGGAACAATACGCCAACGTACCAACTGGCCAATGAAAGGTTAACTGATATGGCTATAAATGCCGCATACATATGATGGACAGTGTCACTATCTGATCAAATATAACGACAGAATTGACCTGCCAGTACCCTATATGATCTATGAAAATACGCACAAAGGGTGACCTATAACCTTTCAGGTCTATAAAAACTTGGCATTAAAACACTAACCGTATGAGATAATACACAAGTGTTTGAGGCGCAGACAATACATGCCTCCTGTCTCCCCTGACGAGAGCACACAGGTGTCGATATTGACCAAAGAGGGTAAGTCCGTCATGTATGATACCATGAATTAGATCTATGCATATATACGTATATATATATATACCTACAACCGTAATGTATACGTACGGACTTACCCTTGAACGCTCAGTACTTTTGGCCTTGTGCCAAAACCGGGCTGCAATATTGGATACATTTACATATCAATGGACAAGTCCTGCATATGGGGTGAAAAAAAGGGGTTTATCTCTGCTTGGCATCACGAACTGCATGGGAATTTGCCAGCTAAAAGAGGTTCATATGGGGACGTTCTGAAGAGTAAAAGTCGCTGATAATCCCACCTGGCTCATTCTTTCAATCTTTCCATGGATGTCAGCAAATCATTCTATCACAGCTGTGTAAACACCAATATTTTCAAAACCCTTTAAGTAAACTGCGTATTAACCTCGAGTCCTTGCTATAATTGCTTTCAAATAACAGATGTATCCATTTGTATTGGGAATGGATATGGGAGTCCCGTCATCGAAAAAAAAGGATGTTCACTTTCGTATATTCATTTTCTGACGCTGTCGTGGCGATTGGTTTCGTAAAACCCTCTAAAATATATTTAGGACTCTCTTCTTTAGGATATAACAAGCTGAAAATATTGTAAATAGGTTTGAAAGAGAGTAAAACGGCTATTGAGCGGCGCTTTATAGGAGATTGTTCATAACCGGGTTGGTATTTCATAATATCCCACACCTCTGTCTAATTTGAACGCTCGGATAAGAACGTTCTTTTTCTGACGGGATAGTGTTCATTTTCCGACTGCCTGACGTTCGTTTGCTGGGAGAAAAAGAACGAGTACGGGTTCATTTTCTGACGCATTCTTTCATTTTGAACGTGAAAACTTTTGACACGCTCTCGAACTCGTTGATGCGGATGTTTTTCCCATCCCACAACTACATAAGCCCACAATATTATCAATCTCGCGACCACATAAATGGGGGACTTTCGAATACTTAGGGCCGCGGTTTTTCACGATTGGGCCGTTTTCGATTACTTAGGGAACAGTGTCACGTGACCTGGCGAAAAATGCCCGTTTTCGAATTTACGTAGGGTCGCGAATACTTAGGGAACTTACCGTACACACCTACCCGGTACTTTTCGAACAATTTTACTGCTTACCTCCGAGATCCTTCCCATTGTATTTTACGTGGCGAGATGTGAAAAACAAGACCAAACAACCCATAGTAAAATCCCCAAATTAATGACCACCCCCATACAGGCGTTTCCCCATATATTGTATAATACAGGCCCCTATTGTAGGAGTAAAGTCCGTGTTCCGCTTTTTATTTATTTTAAAACATGCACCCACCCATGACTGGATGGCCCTGGAGGAGCGGAGATACCTCACTCGACCCAATCGGTCCATGCAGCGTATTTGAAGTCCGGGGACTACTTTCTGTCCGCGGAAGCAGACCGCATTACCGTTAGACCGCGGAGAAATTCGAGGTCATCCTGATGGCGCCACCTGTTGGAACTATAGCGGCATTGACGGCCTCAGAGGTCAAAGGCCGTGAATGGCCACTTCCTATACTATAACCTACAATAACGCCCCCTGGCGGATGCAAGAGTTACCTCCCCCGGCAAAATATGAGTCAATCGGTCCTTTCTATACTACTGACGTCTTCAGTAAGCCTATATAAACGCCTTATCACGAAGATAATTGTGTCACTTTCTATAACCCTCGGGAGCCGAGTGGTCTAAGGCGCATCGCTGGTGATGCCAGCCTCACACAGCTGAACTGGCATGGGTTTGAGCCCCGCTGGTGCATGTGTAGAATTGTGACATTTACTTGCCGACGGGCGGTGGTTCTCACTGGGTACTCCGGCTTTCTCTAGCATTCAAACTAACTGTCGCCATATGAGAGAAATAACCTTGACTGTGACATTAAAACCAAACTCTCCCCCCCCCCCCCCCCCATGACCAACTTTGTTGTGAGAAGCAATAATATTCTATTTACAGCACATGTGGTAACCTAATTACCCACTTTCGCGAACTGGGGCATCGGGGTCATGGAAAAATTGATGAGGAGGAAACCAATCAAGTCTTTATGTTAACAGATGATTATACAGACTCCCGTTACTACCATTGAGACATAGGTATCAGTGAAAATCAAACTGTCCATCGCCACATAATATTGTAAGTTTCAATGGTCTTCAGCTGGATCGAGTCTATATGAATACTGACGTTTTGTTCCAGTACTGACTGATGTAGGAAGGCGGAGTGGAGTGTCAGTCAAATCCTCCAAAGGGTGTCTCTACATTATTTCCTACTCTAAATTTAATATAACTCTTCTGGGTTAAACAGGTGTCACACTGTTGAAAATCTAGTATTATATCTGAAAAGGGAACAAGACCTCGTTTTTTTTACATAAAAAAAAACAAAACATATTATTATATCACTTGATACATGGTATTGTACCATCTCCGGCACATGTAGAAAAACAAACTCTGTGGAGATTGATGGGATAATTAGGCAACTCTTACAATTGGCACACCCTATTCTTTAACCCTACCAAGCCTCTGAGGGACCAAAATGTCCCTCCTACCAAACTTTCTGCGCTATCTCCGGAACGACAAAATATAGAGAGCTGAAACTCATTTTGAGCCTATTTGTATAACCCCCCGAGCAGAGGATCGTGGGTAAATTCAAGATGGTGACCAAGTGGGGTACCAGTAAAGCGATGTTTTCGTCATGTTTCCTCAAAATTTCTAATTTTCCGCGATGAAAAGTGAGCAAAAATTAAACATTTATAAACAATGTTAGTATTTATTATCAGATCAAACCTGCTATTGCTATGGCCTTATCTCCCTTTGGAGAATCCTTTGCAAAATAATTAAAACGAAAGTTGTCTCCCCTTAAGGAGCTCAGCTAGGTTACTTAAGCGCCTGCTCTCTCCTGATACTCCCTCTTTCTCACTCTTATAGCCCGAGATGTGCGTTGTGCAAGGCCGTGGAGTGAGGGGCAGGATGGGAGGGTAATCAAAGCAATAGCAGGTTTGATTTGATAATAAATACTAACATTGTTTATAAATGTTTAATATTTATTGCTCAAATCTTCACCTGCTATTGCTATGGCTCACTACCAACATATGGAGGTGGGAACCTCGGCCTTGTTGTAGTTCCTATAGCAGGCAGAGGACCCGCTGAGATGATCAAGGACATGGCACACTAGTACTCGACAAGAGGGACCCTGGTCGGTGACGCTGTGGGTAATCATGGACTAATCATAATAGATTGTTGAATGTGGCCACTAATTACTCGTCCATACAAACCGTGATCGTGGATGTGGTGCACAATTTTATCCCCACGAAGCAACTCGTGCCGGTGGCGCTGTGAGTATTCAAGTGGTAAGCAGTGTATAAAGAATAGAAGCGATCCTGTACATCCCAGCAACATCGTATACAAGGTGCCCATCTTATACCACTCTTTTAGGTCCACACGCCGTCTTACGTCAACTCTCTGTACTTTAGTCCCTTGTTGCTGACACTAGTAAACCTGAAAGTTATACTCACAAATGTGTCTGATTGTAAATGTGGTACACAATACTCAATAGAAGGAAAACCCAGGTCGTGGAGACGCATACCATACAGACATGTATCCACATGGGATTTCTCGACTCTCTATACTACAATCCCTCATCAGGACCTTATTGACCGTCTAAGTTCATTAATAGTATCTGTGTTCAAGAAACCTGATCGTAGATATATTACTGTCAGAAGCCATAAAGCATTCTTTAGCTCTACTACATACAAGAGATATCATTCATGGAATGTTTCTTTGTTTATAGAGTTGCTTGAATTTCTCATTAAAATATCTATGTGAAATTTGACAACACAATATATCAGCAGCATATAGGTATTCCAATGGGTACTAATTGTGCACCCCTGTTGGCTGACCTGTATCTGTTCTCTTATGAATATGATTATATGCAGGCGCTTTCAAAAACTGATCCATTCAAAGCCCGTTCCTTCTCATTCACCAAACGCTATATAGACGATCTTCTCGCTGTGGATAATCGCTATATAAATGACGCAGTGAAGGATATATATCCACCTTCAATGGATTTGAAGGAAACTACAGATAGCCCTACAGGCACATCTTATTTAGATCTCTATCTCTATAAAAATGAAGCGGGCATTCTCTCGTCGACTTTATGACAAAAGAGATGATTACAATTTCGACATCGTAAACTATCCCTTTCTGGATAGTAATATTCCAGTGGGACCTGCATATGGCGTATACATATCTCGCTTAGTAGCATTTGCTAGATCCTGTGTTAAATGTGATGATTTTAATCAACGTCACAAACATTGTTGCAGAAACTTATAAAACAGGGCTATTCCACCAAGCGCCTCCACTCAAAGTTTCTCAAATTTGGCGATACATATCGCATGCTGATAGCAAAATACGAACGTAGCGTATAAGATCTATGGCGCTACGTTTCGTAACTTGTGTCTAATTCCGCTTAACCCGGGGCTAGGGGCCGTATGAACCCATGTACTTCAAGATCCTCATGGTACTCATATGAACAGTCACAATCAAAGCGTGACTGAGATACATCTTTTTTTTTAGATGACGACTCTATAACGAATATTATGAATTAAGAATACTGATCAGCGATACGGATTTGATATTTTGGAACATCATGATGTCTTGCCGGCATCATTGAAAACTGTTGACCGCTTCTCTCTTGCAGGAAACCAGCCTATGTTTATGTATACTATGATTGTCTTTTTGAATTTGGTGCTAATACTGTTATATGGAAAATGAAATAGGTCTTTGGATTATGGACGCGGATATTCTCTAATGGACGACAGCTGGATTATGAATGACGGACTAGACGCTTGTAATTAATAGAGTAAAACCAGTAATAACTAAGAAAGGCCATGCCTAAACCATACTCACCGATGAGTCGGGTCTTGTAAGTTGACTGACTGACTGGCTTGCTGCGACGATCGGAGTTACGCCTCCCCCCCCCTGTTTGGAAAAGCTAGTGGACCACATGCTGGGCAGCCACCAGCGGCGCTAGCGTGGCCACTCTATCTGACTATACTTACATGTCTCAAAGATAGTCGGTAAAAGCCGAACTGGCACTCCAAGTACAGGATTGGACAATGTCGTCTAAGGATAAGTTCTTCCAAAAAGGCCATGAAGTAGCGATGGCACGAATTCCATGAGAAGAAGCAGAGGCCAGAAGTGGGGGGGGGGGGGGCGTCAAGGGCGAGTTGATATGTCCACTTAATGGTCTTCTTCAACCAAGAAGCCACAGTATACTTGGAAAGCTGTCGAACGACACATCAGTCACTGTCTTCAGTCACCATTTTCACTGAACAATATGTACATGTAGATTGATGTCACGAACCGCAGTTGGCTGAAGAGATAGGAATAACAGTCGACGAGATCCCCGACCAGGGTCGGTACGAGAGGTAGTGACGTAGGCTCGTACAGGGCATAACATGATGTCGTCATCAAGGCCACAAACAAAGTCTGTTAATGCAGGGATAGAGTACAAACGTTGAGCGCAAGGGCCTTGGCACACAACCTCATTCTTGGCGATGAACTCAGGACGGGACGAAAAGAAATGCGAGACCAATCTGCCGTCCAGGTCAACGGCTTCCTCTCCAGGGCGTGAAGCTCAGAAACTCTAGACGCCAAAGCGAAGGCCGCCAAGAAAGCAGTCTTGTAGGAAACAGCTTAATAGAGGCTGACTGTATAGGTTCGAAAGGCGGACGAAGAAAGGCACTAAGAACCACACCAATATCCCACTTCGGAAACAGTTGTCGAGTACGGCGAGACTGTAATGCGAAGGCACGTAGGAGAGCAGAGATATAGTCATTCAGACTAATGTCGATGCCAGTCGAAAGACATAAAACCCTACCAAAGCAGACCGGTACCCCTCGATGGTGCTGATTTGAAACTTCTTATCTCGATGTAGGTGAAGAAGGAAGTCAGCTACTAAGGAAAAGAGAGGCAGAGTCGGGAACGGAGTCACGTTCTCGGCACCAGGAGACGAAAAAAATCCATTTCAATTGATAGAGCTGCGATGTGAAAGATCGATAGGATGAAACCATCGTCTGTGCAACTTCTGCTGAAAATCCTCAGAATATAAGTGCACATTGGATAGTCTGCAGACGTGTAAAATGAGCCATCGCGGGATGAGATGGATTATCCCGTGCAGTTGACGCAACAGGCTGGGCCAAACTGGAAGGCGACGTGGTGGAGCGGTGAGAAGCGGAACCAGAGCTAGAAACCACATACGACGAGGCCACTACGAAACTACGAGCAGGATGACGCAGTCGTGCTGAGCAATCTTTGATGCATAGTTCCTTGTCGCAAACAGGTCGATCAAGGGAGTTTCCCAGATGCTGCTGATCTGAAAGAAGACCTCCGGATGAAGCTGCCATTCGGTCTGAAGCACGGTGACGGAACGAGAAAGGCGATCCGCTAATACAATGAGCCGACCCGGAACATGGCGAGCAATGAGAAGGCAGTGATGTTTGTGAGTCCAGTCGAAAAGAAACCACACCAGACGAAACGTAGAAAAAGATCGGATGGTACCCATCTTGTTGATTTGAGCAATGACAGTAGAGTTGTCCGTTGCGATGAGAAAGGACGAATTCACAAGCTGAACTGCTAGGATGACTCCTTCATCCCCAGAAAGTTGATATGAAGCCTGGCATCCAACAACGACCAACTGCCGGACACTTCCAGTCTGTCCAGATGGGCTCCCAACCGCTCTCAGAAGCATCGGTGTAGAGATGGTGAACCGGAGATGGAAATCGGCACTTTACTCCCCGCATGACGTCATGGCGGGACTGCCACCAAATCAGAAATGGATGTAGAGACGTCAATACCGGCACTAATAGATTGAGGGATGACGTCTGAAGATAAAACAAATGGTACTGCAGCGGCCGAACTAGGAGACTTCCGTAATGAGTAAGGTCCTGCGTAGAAGTGAATAGCCCTATGAGTTGATGACAAAAAACTTTAGTACCAACGTCTAAATTCTGGTCCACCGGTCCACCGGGGGACAAAGCACTTGATGGAGAGTGTCGAAAACTGCCCCAAAGTAACGACGAACCTAAGTAAACCTCGATGTCAAAGCCCCGTAGATGGAGAAAAACGCCATGACTGGAGAAGTGATACAAGGGGCGATGTTGACTCCGAACGGGAGGACTTGCCACTCAAACCGACCATGGTGAATCGTAGGAAACGCCGAAGACGAGGATGAATGGGTATAAGAAGATATGCGTCTCGCAAAACGATGAAGGTCAACCATACGATAATGAAGACGCATCAACCGAATTGTCAGAAGAAAGGTAAAGAATACCGACTAAAAGACGAAAAAATCGAGAGACGTGCAGGCGAACAAACGTCGGAGCCTCGATGACGATCAAGAGAAAGATCTAGAAATGGAGACCGGGAAAGTCGAACTTGACGAAGGTATAAAAGAACGACGAGGTGAACGGCGTTGTGGCGTACGGGAACGTCGAACAGATGTACGAGAACGACGTGCCGGCGTACGGGAAAACGGTGTTGAGGTGTACGAGAAACGACGAACAGACATAATAACCGACGTGCTAACGTACGGGAATGATGTTGAGGCGTACGTGAACGACGAACAGGCGAACAAGAACGACGTACAGGTGTATGAGAAACGACGTGACGGCGAATTGGAACGTCGTTGAGGTGTAACAGAACGACGTAAGGCGAACGAGAATGGCGTTGCGGAGAATGAGAACGGCGTTGTGATGTACGAGAAACGTCGTTTAGGTGAACAGGAACGACGTTATGGCGTACAAGAATGACGTAGATGGAAAAACAACTGAAGTTGAATTCGAAAAACTAAATCTGAAACTCGAAAAGTCACAGTGGAGTCCGAACGAACAGCCGTAGTTCGCGAAGCTGTTATGGGCAAAACAGCTGAAGAGGAAAGCCGAGATTTAAAACGCAGGGGAGATGATGTACACATTGAAAAACGATAATCCTGGGCGTAACTCCGCCCGGTAGCATCATCTCCGACGTCAACACAAAGACACTTCCAAAACGCAAACTAAGAAGATCTTCAATAAAATACATTTTGATGTCTCTCGCCGACAGATAAACTAAGGTCATTAAATTTCACAATTTGAATTGACCAATGAAAAGCTTCTAAAGAAGACAACCGGTGATTTCCAATAAAAACCCATGAAAAGAACAATGTTCCACCTTGACTCACCCTCCAATTTGAGGTCTAAACTTCACATAAGTCTTCAAATGAAATAGATGAAATTATCATACAGAATAAAAATTAAGATCAAACAAATGCTGTAGCCCAAAAGATGTTTTGGACGAAGCAGTCGAAGAAGAAGAACGGCAAAGAACGTTGCTTAGGAGCTGTCTGTCGTTCCTCTTACTAGGCTGTAACCGGTAATCGTTCTCGACCGAAAGTAGCTTACGAAGCAGAAGTAGACCGCCCGCTGGAGACAGTCTTATGCTGTCCCAAGCAGATGATTGAGTAACTCCAGGCTTGATCTTTGCCCGGCCATCAGACCAGGGAAAGACCAATAAACACCCTACATGTCGTCGAACGAGAAACATTTCTAAAGTCTTCCCGGAGAAATAAAACTCACACTCAAGCTAATAATAATTTCTCAGTAAGAGGAAATAAAATTAAAGCTCAACTCAATTTGAATTGTAAGTCTAATTCAGTATTCCGACTGGAAAATTTTGGTTGTGAAAAATAAATATTACAACTATTTAACAATGCAATATTTACTAGCAGAAAATGTCTTCCAAAGTATAACACAATTTCTTAATAAACAACCTCGTGATCTCTTTTCTTGATCAAAACATATCACGAATAAAGTGATAACCCTTGATTACACAAAGAGAGTAATTTGGTAGGCACATTAAAATGTAACAAAGACGTAGTGTATAGCTTTGACTTGTGGCGACGAAGACAAACACAACAACAACGTAAGTAAATGGCAGAGAAAAACCTCTGCAAGTTCTCTCTCTTGATCACACGATATCAAATAAACAGATAACACTTGATTTAACAAGAGAGTAAATTTTGGTAGGCACAATGAACTGTATGCATAGTCGTAAACTACCAAAAACTGAAAGGTCCCGAAACACAACAACAACAGCAACAACAACAACAACGAAATGAAAGGATATGTTATCGTTTAAAAATCAGCAAGAATACTTCCCTGCAGAAGACTCGTAATCCTGCGAAGACGTAATACGTTGAAGCATTTCTTTCCCCAAAGATCTGGACTGCAGGCCGACCCGTGGAGCTGAAATCTTTTGTTCGTCGATAACAAAAGCGCGGTCGAGTAGGCCCGGCTTGGGGGCAGAATCCTTTGTAGTCTCAAACAAAGAAACGGGTTTGTGCACAGACACGCCAGACAAGTCTTTACCAACTGGATCTAAACTGTCTGGAAATCTATCCCTATCTTCCCGTACAACAGTCCCACCGGGGGGAATTCTAATTACAAGCGTCTAGTCCGTCATTCATAATCCAGCCGTCGTCCATTAGAGAATATCCGCGTCCATAATCCAAAGACCTATTCCATTTCCATATAACAGTATTAGCACCAAATTCAAAAAGACAAAAGTATACATTAACATAGGCTTGTATTGACGATATTGACATGGCTGGACTGAGTCTATGCGATAAATCCAAACGAGAGCCAGAAAGATCTTCGTTAAATTTGAAATCTCCGACAAGAGCAATTTCATTTTGGTGTCTCACGTCCGCAGATAAACCAGGGTGTTCCGTAGCCCGTAATAAATACGCTCGTCTAGCCTGGGCATAATTCTTCCCGGCGGCATCATCCCAATTTAGACACTCCATACACGTGGACTGACGGTAACAAAGGTGACCTTTGCATGAGAAACAGACAGTGTGAGCATCCAAAATGGACCAAAACTGCCGACAAGAACGGCAAGATTTAGAATTTACAGGGACAGATATATCAGACATAATGTTTACGTAAACTGCAAGAATACTAGCTTAGAAAAATACAACCGTAGGTCAAACCAAACTAGCACACTATAAGGAACCTCCTTGACACAACCACTCGCGAGCAGATGCAAAGAGAAAGAGGGAGTATCTGGAGAGAGCTGGGGCTTAAGTAACCTAGCTGAGCTCCCTAACGGGAGACAACTTTCGTTTTAATTATTTTGCAAAGGATTCTCCAAAGGGAGATAAGGCCATAGCAATAGCAGGTGAAGATTTGAGCAATAAATACTATTTTATGTCACATCACATTAATATTTGCTAATTTATCATGCAGTTTTTGCGGGGAAATTGCATAAATAAAAAATTCGGAAAATATGACCGAAAAATGCCGTTTTTGAAAATGACGTCACTGTGACGTCATCAAAGCGGCCATCAAGGGTATAGTGTGGTAAGTTTCAGCTTCCCAGCTCATGGGGTAAGAAAAATAATTAGGGCGGGGCGGGGGGCTATTTCGCCCAGATAATAACTCTACATATATTTGGCTACTGACAGAGGTCGGGCCTCGGGAATGAACAATCCACCTCCAGATTCCTACCAGAAATTGGTGAGATGTGTGAGAGGTGAGAAAAGTCAACGACGTCTTGGTGACTAAAAAGTAACCATATGACTCCACATGAAAGCCTTCTCGGCACGTAAAAATTCAGACTAGAATACGGAGGGGTCTAAACGTAGCCCGCCCGATTTCTTCAGGGGTCGGGCCACTATTACAATTTACATTGGCGGCAACGTTAAAAACTGTTAACGTAATTGCATCTCCTCGATTCATTAATTAAGTCTAGAATCCCATATTTTGGCAAGAAGTACTTTTATTCAAGTGCTACAACCGGACAGGCTTCTTGACGGGCGTCGCCCATCGAAATTTTGAGTTATGCGCGCTCGTACAAATGACGTCATAATTTTGGCTTTTATCTCTGCTTTCATAAAGCGGTGCCAAACACATATCATACTCCAATCACCTACCACTGGCCTTCAATTATTCCTCACAACAGAGACTGGAAAAAATATTGAAAACAATTCACTTCTCTGGCAGAGGTTGCCTAGAGGGGGTTAACGGATTGGGACTATTTTTAATAGTGGTCTTGTCCCTTCATGTCAGCCTCGCACGATCTGATGAAGCGTTCGCCCACGTTGAGGCAGCAGCTGTTGGTATCGCCGTTCCATAACTATGTCGGCCGTGCCTTCTAGCTAATCAAAACCATTGTGGACCTCCATGCGGGATTATAGGACATTTGTATATAATCAGAGCATGGTGAGCATGTGCGAGTAGTAAAAAAAAGGGACCACGTGCGCTCTGGCTACCTGGTCGAGTTACCTCCCCCGTAGGGTTCCAGGTACAGGAAGCGTGTGTGTGTGTGTGTGTGTGTGTGTGTGTGTGTGGTGGCGGCGTTGCTGAACGCCCATCTTAACGCAGTAACACCATAACGCTAGGGATTAAGTTTTCCCCTGCGTCTTCTATACCTAGTTCCTGATGCAGACAGTTGAGAGAAAGAAAGATCAACACGATCACAAGTTTTCATATAGTTTATTCTCTCCAACATACCCAAGTTGAGCAAACCGCGTTGTGTATGTTTACAATTGAAGAATGCTCTTGTCAGTGTAACAGATGCATCGACAGCTGCTCTCGTCCAATCAGAAGCTACCATTTGATGTTGCATATATGATATTTGTTCTTCCCCGTTAGATGAATTCTCGGCTGCTCTTGTCCAATCAAAAGTCGACATTTGGTGTTGCGTCAACCTTCGGCCATGTTCGCTCCGATCCGTTTATCCTAATCGTCGTCGAGCAGGCCAGGATACTGTAACGGCAACATGTCATGGACAGCTGTTTGCGCATTTTTATCGCATTTTGCAGGGCTTCTGCCCCATATCCTATTCCAGGTGACGCTTGGTCTTCATGATGGACATATGCGTATGATCGACTCTCATTTCAAGCGGCAGGACAAATTTACTGATGTATGTTACTAAAACATCACAAGAACCAAAAGTGATCCTTTTATCGCTTTTATTGTAGCTGTTTATGTGGACATAATGAATGACATGACCATACGGCCCCTAGTACCGGCTTGAGCGGTATTAGATACAAATATTTCAGCCCTATCAAGTCATCTATTGGAAATTGATGAACTATGTGACCGTCAGATGGCAAAAAACGGTCAAAACGAAGGAGTATTTATTGAATGCACGTCCGTATCCAGAACAAACTCCTGTGGGGTCCGACGCCGACCAAGTTCTTCATTCTTGTCAACACCGCGTTTACAAGTCACAAAACTACAATCACAATGACTCGTACAGAGGGCAAACCCCGGAGACGAAATATCCACCATCAGAGTCTTGCTTAAGTACCGGTAGAAATATAGTTCAATGATTGCCTGTCATTGGCATACAAAAGTAAAGATTTTTTAAATAAATGTTTTCATCGTATTATATCTTGCTCGAAATCCTGGAGTACCCGCTTTGAAACTATGTAGGAAATGATAAATATATCTTCGCTTCGTTCATGTTCATGACAGTGCTAGCACCAGCTTGGAACTGTTAAAAATGATGGTACAGAGGGAGTTAAAAGGGCGGCAGAAAACGATGACGGCGTACTGACAAGAAGTCATATGGCTGTTTTTTTCTGATGCAGGGGCAAGTTATCCTGTCAGGCAAATTCGATCACTACAGCGTGAGTATTAATAGGTGCTATAATACGATCCCAAAAGGTGTGTTCTTTCTCACTCAGGCTTCCCCGAGACGTAGCCTGACTATCTGAGGTCAAACACTCCGTATCAGTAGATAGACTTTCTGCAGTCTCTGCATCGGTATCAGTCGGTGGGCTCTCAGAATCAGCTGGTATAATCTCAGCATCTGCATTGGTTTCTTGCGTCTTGGTGTCTTCATACCCATGTATATTCTTCTGGTGTAGCATCATATCGTATGTCTGGTGAACGTGCGGTCGCACTCAGGACGTGTATAACCCATGACGACGGTTGAACGTCTACTGTGTACGTCTTTGGGATACCCTTACTTTTAAGGACGTAACATAGTAACGCCCACCAACGCCTAGCTTAACGCTTCAACGCCCTGGTGAAATAGCTCAGAAGCTCTGATTGGTTTAGATATCGCACGGGATTGACACTAATTCATCGAAATGCAGTGACGCCCGTCAACGCCAGTCTCAACACCTTCACGCCCTATCTTAACGCCCTGCCTTAACGCATTAACACACTAGCTTAACGCCTTAACGGTCTATGGTAGCGCCTTAACGCATTGTCAACCGTCCAGTCACATTCACATGCTTTGCCTATTGGCCCCTGACTCTATAGCTTGTAGGCTATAGGGTGCACCGGGGTACCGGCGTCAGCAGGTGAGCGCAAATGCGCGCGATGACGCCACTTCCGGTGAGGGCGCTACTCCCGGTGATGACGCCACTTGCTGCGCCACCAGGTGAGCACACATTCACGCGGAGATGACGTCACTTCCATCAAGGACCAGGGGCCAACGGTCAAAGGTTGACATTGCGCAAAGGCGTTACGATAGGTCATTACGGCGTTACGCCGATGCAGAGACTGCATGGAGTCTATCTACTGACACGGAGAGCTTGACCTCAGGTGGTCAGTCTACGTCTCCGAGAAGCCTGAGTGAGGCAGAACCAAGCAGCTATTGATACCCACGCTGTCATGATCGAAGATGCCGGACAGGATAACTTGCAACATGCATACAAGCGTCTAGTCCGTCATTCAATATTTAGCCGTCGTCCATTAACCCTACCAGGCCAGGAGGGGCCATTATGCTCCCCCCCCCCTCCACCAAACTTTCTCGCCCATCTCCAGAACGACAAAAAAATGAAAGCTGACGACGCTTTAGTTTATCATATAGGTCATTTTCAACCTATCTGCATAACCCCCTAATTAGAGGATCATGAGTAAAGTCAAGATGGCGATCATGTGGGGTACCAGAAAAGGGATGTTTTCGTCAATTTCTACCTTTCTTCGAGAAAAATTGGACAAAATTTATTTTATTTCACCGAAGACTATTATTTAGTAATTTATTATGCAGTTTTTGCAAAGAAACACATGAATAAAAAGTTCGAAAATTTTAACCAATAATTCGATCAAAAAAGCCTGTTTTCAAAGCGGTCATCTGGATTTTGTTACATTTTCTGGTAGAGCTTGATCCCAGGGTATGGTGTGGTAAGTTTCAGCCCCCTATCTCAAGGGGGGCTCCGTGAAAAATGTCGCGTTGGTCACCATTTCAACAGTTCAATTGGTATTGTGACGTTGCAGCCGGGTCCATTCCAACGGATCTAACGTAGTGAGTTGCTCGACAATGGGCTCGAGAGAAATAGCATCCGTCACCGTGAAGAGTTGATCAAACACATAGGTATTATTGCTAGGGTAAAAATACCGCAGTTGATCCGTTTCTTTGTCAAGTAGAATGCAGCCGAATGTCATATTCAACTTAAAGGATGTCACTTGGTCTCTAAAAATGCTCTCAGTGTAGGTAGGAAGATGCGTGAGGTCCTCCAACCGGAAATTATACAAGTCCAATAGGCGACGGTGACGATGAAAACAATGGCGTATCGTGTTCTAGTGGCGTCGGTACACCGCACTCACAGGATGGTCTCCGGGCAATGCTTCATCCGGGGGCGCAGCTGGATCCCCTGGAAAGTCTTCGCCACGTCTCCTGCTATCGGCGTTCCCAGCTACATGTTCAGGCAGGCAGGCAAGCTGTGGATTGAAGAAGTATTGATTGATTTTTTTACTTTTAAGGGCCGCTTCCCTTACGGATTTCGCGGCCCACCAAATAGATTACATAGGTATTTACATGTGTATTCTTGACTGGAATATATTTTGTCTATACTTTATATAATAACGACTATTTACAAGGTAAAGTTCTATGTACATGGAGTAGTGGAAAAGGAGTATATACAAAAGTAAACGTATGACGTATTAAATAGTAATCGGCAGTTATTTTACAGTTCCATTGTTCTCCGCATTATTATTTTTAGTGCTTTTCTGCCCCACCGCCGGCCAGGAAAAACCCCGGTATAGCACTTTGTCGCCATAGTCGAGGAAACCTGCACCCCATCCCAATGCGGCACGGCTCACCCAAATGGGGCTTTGGGTATTTGTCGTAAGTTCGTTTGGTTTGTTGAGATCGTAAGCTGGTAGATATATCGGTGCTATTCCTCTGGTTCGGAATCTGTTGGTTTTCTAATGTGTTTGTTGTTCATTTTTCCTTTAATAATGTCTTGGTAACTTCTGTTAGGTCAGTTCGTCGGTATTGTTGTTTGTCATTTCCTGGTCCACTGTTTTCTGTTTTTGGGGCGTTTCTTTGTTTTCTGTTCCGCCCGCCCCCCCCCCCCTCTGGTTTCCGTCTTGTTTTCAATCATGTTTGCTCCTCATGGCTCCCAGTATAGCCCGTCGCATAGACCGGTAGAACAGCTCCTGGCCTAAATTGCTGTGGATTGAAGAAGTACCATACAATTACAGCTTTTATAGGGGAAAAATAGAGGCACCCGGATGTTCCAGGGAAAGACCCGGTGCTTGTCCATTGGCAGTCTAACAGAATGAACTGCTCACCGATTGGCTCTTTTTCCGACAAATCCATTGGTTCTTTTATCGACAGCTCATTGGTCTTTTTATCGACCGCTCATTGGTCCAAATGGGTCTGTGTACCCTGACCAGGTTAAATTGCAATCCCCTCAAGCTCTGTATAGCAAAATCACAGGTAAATGAAACCCTATACAATAACATTGGAAATACCCGTATGGAAGACCGCGGGATGACGCAATCCACAGAGGGAAAAACCCAGTTGGAAACCCCGATAGAAAACCCGGTGGGAAACCCGGATGTTCATGGTCAGTATATATCATCTAAGCTCTATGACCCCAGGGTCAAAGGTCACGCTCGATCGAGTGACACCGGAAATGACGTCACACTTGCGCAGAACCCACACTCGCGCAGAACACCTGCGCAGACCCACCATGCGCACTTCCGGGGTTTTTCTGCGCATGCGCAGTGAAGCACCAGAGACCGAATATCACGGCTATATACTACTTCAGTCAGAAATTTGAAAGTCACTCTTGTTGTCTTCCCCAATTGTTTGGATCGATGCAAGGCGTTCCTTTGTTTCGAGTTCTGCAAGTTTCACTCTCACTTCCCTGGCATTCTCATAAACTCGTTGTGGGTTTTTTTTTTTTTTTTGGTTGTTTTTTTTTTTGTTTCTTTGTCTGTGTTGACACATGCCTAAAGTGGGAGAATTTTATGCCGTGTTATTTGAACATGATAGTTGTTCTATCAAAACCTCACGTTCAACACGAAACTATGGTCCCATTGGTTAAGGAGTGACGGCGGGTTCCCACAATAACAATACACCCTCAAAGTAAATATCGCCGTTTATTTCGGCATTTGGGGTTGTCTAATTTAATATTTTTTTCATGTTTGGTTGTCTTCATGAATGCTAAAGGTTGTCTTGGCAAACATATTTGTTTGGACTTGTTTCATAGATATTTATATTATACCCATGATTTCTAATGCTGCCGTACAATATCTGTGGTATGGTAGTTACAATAAAATTGATTCCTCGTGTTGGGGGTCATAAATCTGATTTGCTATGCAACATAGTATTTCAGGGCATTGTTGCCCACGTGGGTGCAACATGGTTCCCTGCTGAGTATTGATCTGGCAATTGTCATTCTCAGTGAGATTGGTAGGGCAGCTATACTCCCCCCCCCCTCGTCATCCATGTCGACGTTATCGGAGACGGCGGAGGGGGGGGGGGGAGAGATACGACAGCGCTTTGCACTCGCAGTAGGGTTTCATCCAGGTCGTTTTACTGATCAGTTTAATTTGATCGTAATGACCATCGACGGATACTGAGGGGAAAGTTTATCTTTGACATGTTTGACTCTCAGAGGTTGATATATGATCTAATCCTCGGAACTTCTTTATGTTAGCCTATGTTGTTGTCCTGAAACAACAACAACTGCTTCTCAATGAATCTATTGTCTGTTTCAGAAGGTACGTGGTCCACATTCTATGTGGTCACGACTGATTGGAATTCCTGTTTCCCGCTGAGGGGCACTATCTGCCTTTGCCTCTCAAGGATGATTTTTTTATCTCCTTGGAGTTTCTCACAGACTCCTGTCTGCTTCAGAAGTACGATACGATACGATACGATTTTATTGCGATCAATGTAGGAGTACAACGATCAAGGGGAGATAACTGCCAACATGAATATACAAGACAAATAACCAATGTGAACAAACATAACAAACATTAAGACAATCTATCTAAATATAACTGTAGGATCGATTAGACAAGCAGAGTATAACTGAATAGGAACGAGCAGTATCACTAATACTGTGTGCAATTATTTGGCAAGGGATCTGGACAGCAGCTTGGACCTTTTATCCAGCATGCGGTGGATGTATTTTCCTACAAGTACTGATACATTTACTGGACAAGAGAGAATATATAAGGTTTTTTCTAGGCAACTCATGAGTGTAAATGCTGGAATTTTCGCCGATAGATTACTGAAAAAGATTTCTCGAGTGGTGAACAGTGCTGGGTATGAGCACAGAAAATGCTGTTCCTTTTCTACTGTTTTCAAGGTGCACAACTGGCAATCCGTAAACGAGACAGAATAAGAACAAAAGCAAAGAAAACTTCGAGACCCTCTGATTGGAACAGATATAAAATAATTAGGAATAAAGTCAACAACATGAAAAAGCATGCCCATGAAATCTACCATACGAATATTGAAACTGAACTAGACTCCAACACTTCTACTAACCCTAAATTCTACTGGAAGAAACTTAATCAAATTATGAATCGGAAAGACAATAGAGAAATTCCACCTCTAATGAATATAGACTCAGATGGAAATGAACATGTAGTAGAAGATTGTACGGAAAAAGCAAATCTCCTAAACAATTACTTCGCCTCCGTATCAACTATTGACGACAGTGGAGCTCAGTTGCCCCCCTTTACTCATAAATGTGACAGCAGAATAACGGACATCGGCACTACTGAAGACGAGATTTTAAATATAATTCAAAGCCTTGAAACTAATAAAGCAGTCGGAAATGATTTTATTAGTCACAAAATGTTGAAAGGCGTGGCTCACTCAGTATGTAAACCACTTAAAATATTATTCGACATGTCCTTGTCCACATCAAAATTTCCTAAACAGTGGAAAATTTCCAATATAATTCCAGTATTTAAAAAAGACGACAAACATTTACCTTCCAGCTACCGACCAATCTCCCTGTTAAGTTGCGTGGCAAAAATAATGGAACGAGTAGTATTTAAGCATGTGTACAATTATTTGCATTCCAATAATGTCTTCTATAAGTACCAAGCCGGCTTTCTTCCCGGTCATTCAACTGTACTACAACTAGTAGATTTTTATCACAATTTATGTAAAACGCTTGATGACGGTGAAATTGCCTGTGTGGTATTTTGTGACATTTCGAAAGCGTTCGACAGTGTCTGGCACAAAGGCCTTTTATTTAAATTAAAGCAATACGGAATAGAAGGGCATTTATTAGAATGGTTTGAGAATTACCTCACTGATAGGTGTCAATGTGTACAAATTGGAGCAACTTGCTCCCAAACGAAATCGGGTAATGCTGGCGTTCCACAGGGATCGGTCCTTGGGCCGCTTCTTTTTCTGCTTTATATCAACGATATTGTTGAAAAGCTTATTAGTATCGCTCGCCTGTTTGCAGACGATACGTGTGCGATGTATAAGTCACCTAATATTCTTGAGATTGAAGTGATAATGAATCATGACCTTCAGAAGTTACACGATTGGTCTCAACAATGGCTACTATAACTTTAATGCATTAAAAACCGTCCTATTATTGATTAGCAACAAAAACTTAGTAAATCCGCCTGAAATTTATCTCAACAATACTTGCCTCCAAATATCTGACAATCATCGTCACCTTGGTTTGGTACTTCAAAGTGACTGTAAATGGCGAAGCCATATCGATAGTATAAGTTCAATAGTTTGTAAAAGAATTGGAATTTTGCGTAAATTTAAATTTAAACTTAGAAGGAAAACGTTGAACCAAATTTATATCAGCTTCGATATTTTTGATATTTGATATTTATTTGCAAAGAATCAGCATGGCTGTTTTTCATCTATGCATAAAAACAATAAATAAATAAATAAATAAATAAAACATAACATTTAGATAAAACAATTAGACATAGACATAAACGGTTACAAAATATTACATGTTATCACAGTTAACATTACGTTCGGCCCAGAGTATACATACATTAAAATGGCTCAACGTTAGATAAAATAAATATGGTGCAGTGCTTTTTAAAAGTTTTTAACGTATTGCACGCACGAACTTCTTTCGGCAACTCATTCCACAACTTTGCACCTTGAAATGAGAACGATTTCTTGAGATTTTTTGACAAGGTGATGCCATTTGCCTGGGAGAACCTAGTACTATAATTATGAATCGTTGTAGAAAAATTAAAAAGACATTTTAAGTGACTAGGGCATTTATCGTTTACAGTTTTCCACATTAGAACACATTTGTTTAAGAAGAATCGCTGCTTACTGCTCAACCACTTACAGTTTCTCAACATTTCAATGCGATGTGTTCTATAGTCACATTTGAGAATAATGCGCATTGCACGATTTTGTATTCTTTGAATTTTTGCAATGTCGCCCGACGAAACCACGTCATAGATAGTGGAGCAGTAATCAATGCGGGGTAAAATCAAAGTATTATACAAAACAAATGCAGTGCTCTGAGGAACAAGGGGAGATAACCTTTTTAATAAACCAGTGCTTCTGTTTAGCTTTTTAACAGTGTAGTCCACATGCTTCTTGAAAGTTAAATTCTGGTCTATATTTACACCTAGATATTTTATGCTATTTTTTCTAATAATGCTTTCTCCATTTAAAATAATTTGCCAGTTTTCGTCCACATTCTTTTGTTTTTGGGGTGTTCCAATTAGCATTACATTTGTTTTTCCAATATGGAGGCTCAATTTATTTGCATAATAAGAACGGTCCTCCTGGTGAATGTTCACCTTATAAGTATACTGAGGTGATAGAGAACGGTCATCCTGGTGAATGTTCACCTTATAGGTATACTGAGATGATAGAGAACGGTCCCGCTGGTGAATGTTCACCTTATAGGTATACCGAGGTGATAGAGAACGGTCCTCCTGGTGAATGTTCACCTTATAGGTATACTGAGGTGATAGAGAACGGTCCTCCTGGTGAATGTTCACCTTATAGGTATACCGAGGTGATAGAGAACGGTCCTCCTGGTGAATGTTCACCTTATAGGTATACCGAGGTGATAGAGAACGGTCCCCCTGGTGAATGTTCACCTTATAGGTATAATGAGGTGATCGAGAACGGTCCTCCCGATGAATGTTCACCTTATAGGTATATTGAGGTGATAGAGAACGGCCCCCATGGTCAATGTTCACCTTATAGGTATAATGAGGTGATCGAGAACGGTCCTCCTGATGAATGCTAACCTTATAGGTATATTGATGAGATAGAAAATGGTCCCCCTGATGAATGTTAACCTTATAGGTATACTGAGGTGATACGGGACGGTCCTGCAGGCGAATGTTCACCTTATATGTAGCCCCCCCCCCCCCTATATTGAAGTGATTGATAACGGTCTCCCTGGAGAATGTTCACCTGATAGGTATACTGAGATGATAGATAACGGTCCTCCTGGCGAATGTTCACCTTATAGGTATACTGAGGTGATAGAGAACGGTCATCCTGGTGAATGTTCACCTTATAAGTATACTGAGGTGATAGAGAACGGTCCTCCTGGTGAATGTTCACCTTATAGGTATACCGAGGTGATAGAGAACGGTCCTCCTGGTGAATGTTCACCTTATAGGTATACTGAGGTGATAGAGAACGGTCCCGCTGGTGAATGTTCACCTTATAAGTATACTGAGGTGATAGAGAACGGTCCTCCTGGTGAATGTTCACCTTATAGGTATACTGAGGTGATAGAGAACGGTCCTCCTGGTGAATGTTCACCTTATAAGTATACTGAGGTGATAGAGAACGGTCCTCCTGGTGAATGTTCACCTTATAAGTATACTGAGGTGATAGAGAACGGTCCTCCTGGTGAATGTTCACCTTATAGGTATACCGAGGTGATAGAGAACGGTCCTCCTGGTGAATGTTCACCTTATAGGTATACTGAGGTGATAGAGAACGGTCCTCCTGGTGAATGTTCACCTTATAGGTATACTGAGGTGATAGAGAACGGT
>JAVTVY010022790.1:0-90263 GCA_036873755.1 Hanleya hanleyi | reverse complement strand
GGCTCCCCTAGCTCCAAAAAGGCTATTTTCATGCCCTTCGGCCACCGCGCATGCGCAGAAGGCCGATATGTCAACCCCACACACAACCCATTAGATGCCCCTTCATGAATGCTTCACATTGATACCTCACTCGACCCCATCGGTCCACTAGGGGCTCCCCTAGCTACAAAAAGGCTATTTTCATACCCTTCGGCCGCCGCGCATGCGCAGAAGGCCGATATGTCAACCCCACACCCAGTCCATCAGATGCCCCTTCACCTAAGCTTCACTTTGATACCTCACTCGACCCCATCGGTCCACTAGGGGCTCCCCTAGCTCCAAAAAGGCTATTTTCATACCCTTCGGCCACCGCGCATGCGCAGAATGCCGATATTTCAACCCCACACCCAGTCCATCAGATGCCCCTTCACGAATGCTTCACTTTGATACCTTACTCGACCCCATTGGTCCATTAGGGACTCCCCTAGCTCCAAAACGTCTATTTCCATACCCTTGGGCCACCGCGCATGCGCAGAATGCCGATAGTTCAACCCCACACCCAGCCCATTAGATGCCCCTTCACATAAGCTTCACTTTGATACCCCACTCGACCCCATCGGACCCTTAGGGGCTTCCCTAGCTCCAACACGGCTATTTTCATACCCTTCGAACACCGCGCATGCGCAGAAGGCCGATAGTTCAACCCCACACCCAGCCCATTAGATGCCCCTTCACATAAGCTTCACTTTGATACCTCACTCGACCCAATCGGACCATTTTATCTAGGGACTACTTTTTCTCCGCGGAAGCTTTTTCCCGAGACCGAATCACCGCCAAAACCACGGCCAAATCGCATCACCGCATGAATACATTTTTTTTTTTTTTTTTTTTTTTGCCGGAACTTTTTTTGTGTGCACTGACTGACACCGGTGAAAATATGCAAATGAGGGCTGGGATGGGGCAGGTGAAATTGTCCACCATTTTGAAACACACCACCCATAACACACAACTACAAGCCGCCATTTTGAAACACACCACCCATAACACACACAAACAAGCCGCCATTTTGTTTTTCCACCTCCACTCACATCCACACAGGCCACGCCCCATTTCGCCTCATCACGCATGCGCACCGCCTCAATTTTAAGTTCTGCGCATGCGCAGTGAGGCGCTACCTCATCAATTTGCGTACTACCTACTACTACCAGGCCTGCATGAGGAGGCCCTTTACCAAACTTTCTGCCCTATCTCCAGAACGACAAAAAAATGGAGAGCTGACGGTCCGCGACGTTATAGTTTATCATATTGGGGCCATTTTGAGCCTATTTGCATACCCCCCCCCCCCAAGGAGAGGATCATGGGTAAATTCAAGATAGCTGCCACGTGTTTTCGTCATTTTTCTTCAAAATTTCTGCTTTTCCGCGAAGAAGAGTGGGTAGAAACTATTTTATTTCACATCACATTAATATTTACTAATTTATCATGCAGTTTTTGCGGAGAAATTGCATAAATAAAAAAATAGGAAAATCTGACCGAAAAATCGACCAAAAAATCCCGTTTTTGAAGATGACGTCACTGTGACGTCATCAAAGCGGCCATCTTGGATTTTTTGACATTTTCTGGTAGAGCTTCACCCAAGGGTATAGTGTTGTAAGTTCAGCCGCCCGGTTCAAGGGATAAGAAAAATAATTAGCGGGGTGGGGGTGCGAAATGGCCCTTCCCCAGGCCTGGACAGGTCCCCAAAAGCCTAGATCAGATAGGGTTAATGCGTATATTACGTAACTGCGCATGGTGTGTCAGCCTTCAGATGTACTTAAAAAGTTAGAACGGATGTCTTGCAGGCTATCAGCAGAAAAAAAACGTGATGATAACGATTAGACCCTGGTTACGTTCTCGTTCGGTTTCACTATGCTGACAAATTGACCATTTTAACTTACCGTTCAGTTCACAGTATTTTTTTGCGTCGGAAGGATTAGTTCCGTCCCAGAAATAAAGGTGCCTTTCGGGATAGGCACAATAACACCAATTATCACCTTCTTCCCAACCGCTGTTCAGACCCCTCATCCGGTTGTTTACGTCCCTGCACCTGCACCCTGCGACCATGCAGAATGTATATGAAGTTGTTTGACACCAGTGTGGACACAATAATAGCAGTTATATTGGATTATGGGAAACTTCTTTGTCTTGACCCGTATACAATACAGGTAGTGGATGAACGAAATTACTCTATTAATATAGAGGCGGTTTACCGAGGCCGTCAAGATGAAACGAAAATTGTTTTCGGCCGAAACCGAGACGTCTGTAGATTTCTATCGGTTTTCTCTCGGACTGATCCAGATCGGAATGTTCTGGTTTTCGAGATTAATATGAAATTCGTATGTTAATCTCGAGGCGAATTTGGTATATGATAGGCTTGTACATCGAGAGAAAATCGAGATACACCGATAGAGTTGAACGGGGCCATTCGAGACGAGATCTTTATTAGTGTTACTTGGTTATTGCGAAATCGTCTCGATGTACGTGGCTCTTAACCCTACCTGGCCTGGGGGGGGGCCATTATGGCCCCCCCTACCAAACTTTCTGCACTATCTCCGGAACGGCAAAAAATGGAGAGCTAAAACTCCGTGACTTTATCATTTGTCTTATTGGGGTCATTTTGAGCCTATTTTCTTAACCCCCCGAGCAGAGGATCATGGGAAAATTCAAGATGGCGGCCACGTGGTGTACCAGAAAAGTGATTTTTTGTCATATTGCTTCAAAATTTCTGCTTTTCCGCAATGAAAAGTGGGCAAAAACTATTTTATTTCATATCACATTAATATTTGTTAATTTTTCATGCAGTTTTTGTGGAGAAATTGCAAAAATAAAAAATTCGGAAAATCTGGCAAAAAAATCGACCAAAAAATGCCGTTTTTCAAAATGGCGTCACTGTGACGTCATCAAAGCGGCCATCTTGTATTTTTTTACATTTTCTGGTAGAGCTTGACCCAAGGGTATAGTGTAATAAGTTTCAGCTCCCTAGCTCAAGGGGTAAGAAAAATAAGTAGGGGGGGCCATTTCGGCCCCCCCCCAGGCCTGGACAGGTCCCAAAAAGCCCAGGCCAGATAGGGTTAAGGGTGGTTGCTCGATGGAGCCGACATTTTTAAGCGGATCAGTACCATAACTGGCGTTTGACCAGCCTGTTCCACAGGGCGCATATCATCATTACGACATCCTCGCAAGTCAGTATATCGATCGATCTGTTAGTTTGGTTAGTTTCCCATACCAGTTCTGGATATAAATAGATCAACGGGTTTCGTCTAAATCCAATCAGTGAACGCGCTAAGTTAGCTGATTATGCCAATCCACTGCGAGGTATGAGATGTGATAGGTTTGAATTTCATTGCTGGCCAAACTGCTTCGATGTCGGGCTGAAATCAACATCGGAATTCAGAGCAAACTTTCGCAGGCTAGGGTTACCGACATCCTAATTCAAAACAAGCGCGGTGGATGAAATGTACGAGATTGTATGATAGAGGAATCGACTCAAGAACTCATTCTAATCACCAAAAATGTCTAGGATGCGAGGATTTAGAATTTACCTGGACTTTAAGAACGACATAAAAAAAACAAAGAGCACACCCACCTGGAGGAAGCGTGCCAGTAACGGAGACACGACACGTGGACATCTTACAAAGCGCTGAAAGGAATGCATATGCATCATGATAGACGAGTACATCCATCGTCGGACAGAAAGGCAGGCATAGCCATCCACTATGCGAGACGCCTGTGAAAGAAGTTAAAATGGAATTTCATGATTATGAAAGACGAACACAGGATTAGCGACATTATATAGTACCATGTTAGAATCATGAAATATGTAAAACAAAAATCTAAAAGCGAAAGCCACTGAACCCTCCTTGGTTGCGGGCCTTTCGTTGACACCTACATTGGTGAGACACATCAGCAAGTGAGAAAGCGACTGACAATCCCCAGTTCAAATGATGTGGTCATATTTACACATATGTTTAATACCAGTATCTTCCGATGTCTTCGAGAAAAGATAGAAAATAGCTAGAAAATACGGATACTCTGACAGACGAGTGCAGGAGACGATAGGGTCAAAATTAAAAATCTCCACCTTGTTAGGCTTAGGCTTTCTAATATTTGTAAATGAATGCTCAATAAACAACCCAATATAGAGAAGGATGTATGAAGCGACACCGTACATGAAATTCGGAGACATAAAAATAATGTGGTAGTCTCTATATATTTCTGTGTAACGTGACCGGTATTCTATTTTATAATACAGTGACTATGACTTTGTATGCCAATCCAGTTCGCGATGCCCATGAACACACCCTTGACTGTTGCTAACTTGTTAGTGTATCATGCATATTGTGGCAGGCTAACGGCACATCGTTGGTAAATACGTAGAGGATATTCCATGGCTACGCTTGGATATCAGAACTATATTTCGATTGAAGAACGGAAAGATAACTCAGATGAAACAACATTTTTGTCAAACAGCGTAACGTCAATCACAGTGGCTTGGGTAGCAGTGGGTGTCTTCGTAAATGTTGTTGTTGTGATTATATATTTTTTTTCAAGAATATAATTATTTCCCACCTTTTCATACACCACAATGACAGTGGATGTCATAAAAATGCTTTCGATACGACCTACATCGATCTACATACCCCTCCTCTACTAGATCTCCATCAAAATATCAAGATCGCCGACTGCTGCCACTAGAATTTTTCTGTAAATTTAGTAGTTTTCGAATCTATTTTCCTCATCTTTTGTGAACTTTTTTTCCCCGTTTATTTTATTTTTATTTTTTCAGATTTTTTTTTTCATTTTCATTTTTTTTCTTTTTTCTTTTATTTTCGTTTCACTTTTATTTTGTTTTAATTTGCTTTTTTCGCACAAAAAAAAATCTACATGCCCGAGAACTGCCAAGCCGACAGCTGCCAATTTCCCAGCATGCTTCATGGCTCTAATTATCTCCCTTGTTTGATTTTCTGTGTCAGACGCGCTAAACTTGTTACAAGACAAGAAACAAATGTGCGATGCAGTGGGAGAGAGTGAAGATCTGGAAAAGCAGTTGCACACATATGTGTTGCAAATTTCTGTATCAGTGGCGCTGAACTTCAAAAATGTCAGGCACAGAAGCATGGAAGAAACTGACAGCAAATGGAAAAGCAAAACGACAGAAGAAGGGGGTGAAGGTGATAACATTCCTCATCAAATAAAGGGAGAAGAAATAACCGTTAACGCTTGTCATGCTCTGTGTCTGGAAAGTCCCAGAAATATACAAGAATCGGACCCAGAGAATTCGTGCCGTTTAGCAGCAGCGAAGGCGATTTGTCAATGGAGAGTACTAAAGGTGCATGCGAACATCATTTTTTGCAAGAGAACAGGGACCTTCGTTTAAAAGTGTGGGACAAATTCTCGATATTAAATTGATCCATATTCGCTTAATTCCAAGGGCTTGGTCGGCTGATACTGTAACAGAGGATAAAGATTTGGAATTGGATGAAATCAGCCCAGTTCCAGTCGAGAGGCCTATAAGTAGAATATAAAAGGACAGTTCTGGGACAGGGAAGCCGGGGAGGCCTATCACGTCACTATGAATTTTTTTTTTTAAATGAAAAAATATATAAAAAAATAATAATAAATAAATAGGTCAATAGGTCACCAGATGTAGGTCACTAGGTCCCCATAAGTAAGTAGGCCACTAGGTCACTATATCTTCATAAATAGGTCGGCAATACCTTTGTAATTAGGCTAGTAAGTTACTATGACGTCGTTGAGACGGCCTTTGTAACTAGGTTAGTAGGTCGAAGTGACGTCAAAAATAGGTTGAGGTGACGTCATATAGTCTCGCTATATGTGTTATGGGTGATGAATTTTTTTGAGAAGGGTTCCTCGGCGTTGAATGGTTGAACGCGCGTTGTATGGTGCTATAGCCAATGGTAGCCCGTCTGCGAATCTATAAGGCTAGCCCACACGACACCATCTTCTATATTTCACCATGAACACTACGCAGTCCACGCTGACTGATGTAAACTTTGAACCCCACAATGGGGATATTCTAGCCGAAGGGTTACGTACAACCAACATTCAACTCGATGCTATTATCGATACATCCCAAGGTGGGACCAATGAGGTCTCTAAGTACCAACGCATGCGTTGTCATCTTATCACGCTCTTAGATGAGATGCAATTATTGCCCGAGTATGTCTTCTACTGCATAAGAAACGGGAAGGATCCGAAGACGATACCAACACATCTACCCCTGCCCAGAATCTGCTGACCTTGCATGTAGCATTTCAAAGCTTTATGGAGACCCAGCTGGAAACTGCAAATTATCTTCTTCAATCGACTTTGAGTGACAGCGAGGACTCCGAAAACGTCCATTCCCAATAAAGACCCCCGTAATTCCCCGAGGGGTCCTAGAGACGAAACTTATACCGTTGTATACCGTTGTCCGTCATACCTCGTGAAACATCGCTTTACAACATTCCATGTTGTCATACCTATACAGGCCTCAATTTAAGAAGCGCTGATGGTAACCTCTCAACAGGTTACCATGAAATCTACACTGGTAACCTATGGCAACCTATTGCATAATTATTAACCTATTGTCATATTATTAGTCAAAATTATGGAGACCTGAAAATAGGTTACCATTATTTTGCATATGGCAACCTCCAGGCAACCTGAAAACAGGTTACCACCTTAAATTGAGGCCTGCTATATCATAACTCTATGAGAGGAATTTTGCATTCCTTTGGAAACTGTTGAACGCATCAGTACTCTCGCTTTATAATGTCGGCAGAAGATAATCTTGACTATGCTGATATGTGGATTAAATTTTATCAAGACCAGAGTAGAGCTTACTGAAAGGAGGAAATTTGTGACATTGGAGGACAGAGAGTGCATTCTCCTCCAAACTCTCTTAATATTGCACAAGGCAACTGTACGGTGAACTCGACTAACAAATCATGTACGAGAGAAATGACAGTTGAACTAATCTCACCGGCACAGCGAGTTGTGGAGCAGGCTAAAGCAGAACTATGTAGACAGCGTCACAAAGTAAGCGCGCAAGTGCCAGTAAAGGGAACGCGGAAAAAGGAAGAAGAGGAGGAGGAGGAGGAGGAGGAGGAGGAGGAGGAGGAAAGGAGGAGGAGGATATACCGCATAGTATAAAATATAGAGAGAAATGATATCAGAATTAATCTACTTTTTGGCAGAGAAGGGTCAACATGACAAACATGTGTAAGGTGTGTCAGAAAACATTCTCGCGTCCAGATAACCTGATCAGACATCAACATATACACCAAATCGGGACTCAACCGATAATAGCAGAACATCCCTATAAACGTAATCGCGAGACTCCATCTATGGCTCTCTCAAGAACATTACAACATCCATTTACTATGATCGTCAGCGGCCCGAACGGTTGTGGATAGACCTCATGGGTAATGAAATTTTTGGAGCGTGATAATATCGATCCCTCTCCAACACGCATCGTATGGTGTTACAGTCAATGACAGTCAGCCTATGAATCTACAAGTCTGAAAAATGTGAACTTCCTCCCCCGCATACTTCATGACATAGGCGAAGAGTATTACTTCGACCCCGACCAAACCAACGTTATTGTTCTAGAAGATTTGATGGGTGAAGTAAAGCGCGAGAGGTTGCCGACCTATTCACCAAAGAGTCGCATCACAGACATTTGTCCATAATTTATCCAATTTAATCTCTTCCCTCAAGGCAAGGTGTCTCGAGATATCACGCTAAACTGCCAGTATTTCATTCTATTTAAAAATCCTATTGATAGACAGCAAATTAGCACGTTCGGGAGACGGATCTTTCCTCGGGATATGACACATTTCATGGCAAAATTTCACGAAGCCACATCTCGTCCGTATGGATATCTGTTCATCGATTTAAACCCCATACCACGGAAAATGACAGACTGTCTACCAATGTAATATCAGACGATGAGGAACTCTTGAAAGAAGAAGAGCGACAACAACTACCACCTCGTCCAGCTCCAATTCATAATCCATCAACTCAAACTTGAACGCGATACCATCTCATGATCCAGCATGATGCGTTAAGAGGAATGAACAAGCGGGAGAGGGATTATATACGAGGACAGATACACCGTGGTTCAAACTGAATGAAAATGATGACGAGTCCCAGCAGAGGCAGATGATCCATAGGAGCGGGAATGAAATGGAACGACGAAAGAGAAAATACCCTTCAGATGATGAACTCATCCATCCTGGGGAAATAGATCAACCTACCCACTTGCGGAAACGGGTCAAATATAACGTGTGAAAAAAGATGTTCGGTAAACCTATCGCAAGGGATTGTAGGGTTGTCATTGACGAGAGAAAACAGCGATATGCAAGCCAAGGTTACGACGAGGAGGAGTCTGGTGCAAATGCTATGGAGGATTATATTCCAACGATGATGAAGTCTTTACGTCAAAAATACTACAATCTCCTCGTGAACATACAAAAGCTAAAAACTGATTATATTCATAACGACATTTTCAAAACAACGAGGCGTCTGCAAACGATATACGACATAGACTACGAGGAAGCACTCAGACAGACGATTAAGATACGGAAATGCTTATTCGATAAGTTGATTGATGACGATGAGAGCGATGACTCCGAATACAGACCCCAGTAGAAATATTTGTAGATAAACATTGAATGGAAGACTAGATGTCGAAATGATAGCCACAACAAAGGAGATGTATTTCATATAAGCAGATTTTTCTCATTATTTGTAAAGCAGTGGTATAAGTTGGTCGAATAAAGCGTTTATTTTGTAATATTCGTATTGCTTTGTCTCTATATTATGCTAGTCATATAATTCCTCCTCCTCCTCCTTTCCTCTCCTTCTCCTTTCTTCCTCCTCTTCCTCCTCCTCCTTCACACACGCACACACATCCTCCTCCTCCACCACCACCATACACACACACACCTCCTCCTCCATCACACACACACACGCACGCATACATACACAACTATGCCCGTGGGTGTAGTTCTATCCCTATTCTGATTGGCTAGAGAAAACAACAACAACAACAAAAATTACAAGTCCATCATTTTATTCTCCCCAATACCATTAAGGGTCACGACTGTATATGTCCTTCAGATGCGCTTATGTGCAACCGATATATACGAGGGTCAGTCACAGTGTGCGTCATTCACCGTTCGTCATTTGGTCAATCATGTCACCAAGGGATCTGACCATAAATACGAGGGTCATTCAGAGTGTGTGTTATTCACCGTTCGTCATTTGGTCAACCATGTCACCAGTCCTACGAGCCATCCTTCCCCTTACACCCCAGGTGGGTTTACACATCTATGAGGATAAAGTCACTATCGTTGAAGACCGTGGAGATGTTTGCTGGTCGCGCGCTGAGACTGTATCGAATACGGTTGCGCTACACCGTGACGGTTGTGCCAAATTTAAACGGGTGTTGAGCCGTGAGCTCGACGGAAACCTCATCCACATAGACCATGCCATCTACGTACACCGTGGACCATTCTTTTCACGCCTGGGCCGTTACCAAGTCCCTACGCGACCCCGTTCTGCGGACAGCCTTCGAGAAAGTGGTGCCTATTGTGGACCAGCTGTTTACACCGGACGAGCGGTCAGCTGTTCAGTTGGCTGGGCTCGTGCCCTGAGTGAAGTGGCGGCAGAACCCAATGAGCAAATCATCAGATGTGTGGGGATTTTAATTTACAGACTCTTAGCCACCGTAGAATGATTTTAGATTTGTCACTTTTACATGGTATTGTCAATTCACGTTTTAACTGTTCTTATCTTCTTAGTCAGATTCCATTTTACGCTCCTTCAAGGAGACTTCGTAACTCTCAGCCATTTTATATACCCTTTTCTAGAATCGATCTTAGAAACACTCCTTTGTCCCTCGTGTTTTAAGGCAATATAATTATGTTTGTAACCTGGTGGACGTTGATCTTTTCACCTCCAAGCAGAGTTTTAAGCGGTGTATCAATAGTTACTTTTACAATATACAAAACTAATT
The DNA here is from genome assembly GCA_036873755.1 of Hanleya hanleyi. NCBI lineage: Eukaryota > Metazoa > Mollusca > Polyplacophora > Lepidopleurida > Hanleyidae > Hanleya > Hanleya hanleyi. The sequence continues at coordinate 80,221 of JAVTVY010022790.1, read as the reverse complement.
TTATTCATTGAAACTCGCATTTATGTAAACTCGTATATTGTTTTACGGTTGTTGTATATGTTTTTATTTACCTATGTTCTACAATGCTTCTTAAATTATGCAGTCTCACTTGTTAAATTATGCGCACAATATGTATCTTAAATATCCAACTCATGCACTCTGTATATAGCGTTTTAATAACCTGTAATTGGATTTCGGTCCGTTGGTTATTTATTGAATAAATAAATAAATAAAATAAATAAATCGCGACAGGGAGGAAGACGAGAGGGATCAACTATGATGTTACCCGATAGAGCATTATTTATCATATATGGACTTTTTATTTCATGACTGTTGCTTTAGAGAAGAATGTATGATGATGTAACGCGAAACACTTGTTCTATGTATATGACGATATATATTAAATAAATTGTGTGTTTGAGATAATATGAGAGTTGTCTCTTCATTAGAGTTGGTCTAATAACCGTTTTCTCAACTAAACGCTCGTGCCCAACGCTTCTTGAAAACACACTTCATCAAACCCTAATTGAAAAACATTTTCTTGTAAAAAGTACAGCTTTAAATACGATATAAAATTCTTGTCAAACAGCATTATCTCCCTTACACCGTTCAGGTAACATTAGGATTTTTTTATGATTGTCCTATGATAAGCTGAGATGAGGAAGTCGGTGACCTCGAAATTCTAGTTCAGTAATTACAAACTAGTGTATCAAGCTTGCAGTTATAATTGTATAGGCTGAACAGTTAGCTACATTTGCGCGTTATGGGTAGACCCAAAAGGTCAATTCACGCTCTTATGTTTGGACAATGGGAATTTACAAATGTGCATGCAGGTAAGCAAATTGAATAATTTCTCTTGTCTTTATTGCACAATGTAAGCCTGTCTGGATTATGTCTGTGTCTTGTGCGCTGTCCTCAGTGTTTTAAAGGGTGGATAAAAGGTGTCTGGTTCCACGTTGCTTCAAAGATTTCTTCTTTGAAGTAGCAGGAACACATCTGGGCTGAGTGGTGCTTAGTTGGTTCGTCGTGATATAGCTGAAATATTGTTGAAAGCCACGTTAAATTCTATTCACTCACCCACTCCAAAAAGACAATCATAGTATACATAGACATAGACTAGTTTCCTGTTGTCTCGCTCAATTCATGATGTTCACCGGGTCACGGTCACTTACCCCAGCTTTGATGAAATGTGAGATAAGATAAACTTGAATAATGTGCATTGTGCTGGAAAATATAGGTCACATTTATATCTTGAAGTACATATTACTTTCATATAGAAGGCTATGTGTAGACGTCGTTCAAGTTGGGTGATTTTCATTTCAACAGTAAGAATGTGCTAGTAAATTATGAACAGAAAAAAACCATATCTAAATACGTTGAACTCGCAAATGTGTACAGTATGAAACTCTTTCTTTCAGATTTTCATGGGGAAAAATTGTTTGATGACTGCTGACACAGCACAGTTACATTTGATTGTGGTACTACGTCACCAATGACGTAGATTATGCCCAGGGTTGTTCTGGTATTGTTTCTAAAATAAAATGTTTTGATATTAAACAAACGTGATCATAGCGAATGATAGTCCAAGGGTACAGGTTGACACCATAGGTGGTAGTTTATAAAATATGTCAGGTTACAAACTTGAAGTCCAGGTAAATATGCTTTGTTCGAGGTCAGTGATTATTCTGTTCTATTGCAACCAAGGACGGACACTTGTCAACCAATCTCATGCGCCATTCGATGTATCCTTGTATTGAGCGGAACCTTGCCTATAAAGTGAGATAATCACAGATTGTTACATGTTCATATAGGACATGATGGCTTATATACACGTGAAATAGTCGAAAACTGTAATATCGACAGACTTATCGGCAGTGGATATATATCCACCTTCACGGGATTTGAAGGAAACTACAGATTACAAGCGTCTAGTCCGTCATTCATAATCCAGCCGTCGTCCATTAGAGAATATCCGCGTCCATAATCCAAAGACCTATTCCATTTTCCACGTAACAGTATTAGCACCAAATTCAAAAAGACAATCATAGTATACATAAACATATGCTTGTTTCCTGCAAGAGAGAAGCGGTCAACAGTTTTCAATGATGCCGGCAAGACATCATGATGTTCCAGAAATATCAAATCCGTATCGCTGATCAGTATTCTTAATCCATAATATTCGTTATAGAGTCGTCATATTCGTTATAGAGTCGTCATAATATTCGTTATAGAGTCGTCTATATTCGTTATAGAGTCAGGCACATCATATTTAGACCTATATCTCTATAAAAATGAAACGGGCCTTCTCTTTCGTCGACTGTATGACAAAAGAGATGATTACAATTTCGACATCGTAAACTATCCCTTTCTGGACAGTAACATTCCAGTGGGACCTGCATATGGCGTATACATATCACGCCTAGTAGCATTGGCTAGATCCTGTGTTAAATGTGACGATTTTAATCAACGTCACAAAACATTGTTGCAGAAACTTATAAAACAGGGCTACACCACCAAGCGCCTCCACTCAAAGTTTCTCAAATTTGGCGATACATATCGCATGCTGATAGCAAAATACGAGCGTAGCGTGCAAGATCTATGGCGTTACGTTTAGTAACTTGTGTCTAATTCCGCTTAACCCGGGGCTAGGGACCGTATGAACCCATGTACGTCAAGATCCTCGAGGTACTCATATGAACAGTCACAATCAAAGCGTGACTGAGATACATCATTCTTTAGATGACGACATTACAAAAAATATTATGGATTAAGAATACTGATCAGCGATACGGATTTGATATTTTTGGAGCATCATGATGCCTGCATCATTGAAAATTGTTTACCGCTTCTCTCTTGCAGGAAACAAGCCTATGTTTATGTATACTATGATTGTCTTTTTGAATTTGGTGCTAATACTGTTATATGGAATAGGTCTTTGGATTATGGACGCGGATATTCTCTAATGTACGACGGCTGAATTATGAATGAAGGACCAGACGCTTGTAATTTCGTAATTTTCTCAAGAAGAAAATAGACATGTCAGCGATACAGAATTAGGAATGACTAAATCGTCTTATATAGAAAAATATGCAAATATGCAAGTAAAAGTAAGTTCTAGACAACAGAATATAGGTCTGTTCGATATTGAATGACTAAGTTTAAAGCCTATATTGCCTGTTAGCTCAGGGGCAGTTTTTAGTGACGTCATTAGTGGCAGTTTTCTTCGCTTAAGACGATGAGACTGTCGAGTTTTATAAGCTGTTAACGTTGTATGAGGTAGACAGTTGTCAAATTACTGTAGTAGAATACGTGTATACACTAATGTGTAGTGAAAAGGAATGTAAAATGTTAAGCCAGGTCATACACGATGTGACGACAAGATGTGACGACATAAACTGAAAATATTTCAGGCGAATACAGAATGACTAGGTTTTATTGTTGTTTAAGGGAATAGGTTTTACATGAAAATGCGACATTCACCCATAGGTATTGCAAAATATTGAATAATTTCGTTGGTTCGGCATAAAGTTTTCTCGTTGCTGACACAGCACAGGTGCATTGATTGTAGGTAGTGGAAATTCTTCGTTCTATATATATATACATGTTAATGAAATCAGCTGTATTGCACAACATAGTGCAAGACTATCTCGGGATTGTGAAACCGTTCACCATTGGGTGTGATGTCATGACGTAGCACGGGGGAATACCCAATATTACACAAATATGTGAAATTCAGGTAACCGATTTGATTTTAAGCGAGATGGATATACATATGAGCGTATATCATCGTACGTAAGAATACCCGTAAATGTTCTCGAGCAGTAATACGGTTAATAACTGTATACACAACTCGATGCACAACTAACCGCTCATTAGAGACCAGCGGTGAGTCTTACTTGGTACACGAAGTCTTCTCCCCTTAATAAGGGGAAAGCTAAAAAAATGCTTAATACATAATTTAAAGATATCATCTCGAGGAACGCAATGTAACAAATATACATTCTCTTAGTTGGTATATTTACTGGAAAGGATAGTCCCTCTCTTAAATGTATATAGAGAGACTATATCAGTATGAGCTGTATTGCTCAAGACTATCTCGGTGATAAACCCATTGACTGTGACGTCACACAGGGGCGAAGGGCGAACAGACTGGTATTGCCGAAATTCTTCGTTCTATATGTATCAGATGACTATTTATAGCGTTACCTCGACCTAATTATAAAGTCACTTCGACTTACTAACCTAGTTACAAAGGTCGTCTCGACCTAGTCATAGTAACCTACTACACTGGTTATATAAGGTCACGCCGACCTATTATGAAGTGACCTACTATTGGTGACCTAGTGACCTATATCTAGTGACCTATTGACCTATTTATTTATTTATTTTATTTTATTTTAATTTAGAGACGTAATAGGCTTCCCCGGCTTCCCTGTCCCAGAACTGTCCTTTTACATTCTACTCCTATAGCTCGTTCGAGAAGCTTGTCAACTTCAACAGACAAACTTTCCACACCTTCCGATCTATGTAAAACACCCGTAAGCCCCCTACCACTACCAGCGTATATTTTCCAAAGTCTTTGTCAGTGACAAACATGTTAAAGCTGGGTAAGCTGAGCAACAAGATATCCACAACAGTTGTGAGTTTATTTAGTTTTGACTTGGACAATATGACATGGTCAAAGATACCAGCTGATTGGGCTGTTTTCGTCCAATTCATCTACGATGAACCCCTTGGAAAAGTGAATATGAATCAATTTAATATCAGGAATTTGTCCCACACTTTTACACGAAGGTCCCTGTTCTTCTGCACGGATGTCGCATGCCATATCCCCAACTCTTGCAAAAAAATGATGTTAGCATGCACGTTTAATGTTCTCCATTGACAATTCGCCTTCGTTGCCGGTAAACGGCACGAATTCCCTGGGTCCGATTCTGGTATTCCCAGACACAGCATGACAGGCGTTGAACGGTCATTTCTTCTCTCTTTATTTTACGAGGAATGTTATCACCTTCACCCTTCTTCGGTCGTTTTGCTTTCACTTTTGCTGTCAGTTTCATCCACGCTTCTGTGCCTGACAAGTTCAACGCCTCTGATACAGAAATTTGCAACACATGTTTGCAACTGCTTTTCCAGATCTGCATCTCTCTCTCACTGCATCACACATTTGTTTCTAGTCTTGCAACAAGTTCAGCGCCTATGACACAGAAAACCAAACAAGGGAGATAATTCGAGCCATGAAGCATGCTGGAAAATTGGCAGCTGTCGGCTTGGCAAATTAAAAAAAAAAAAAAAAAGCAAAACATGAAAATGAAAAAAAATAATAATAAAATCTGGAAAAAAAAATTAAAAATTTAAAAATGAAAAAAAGTTAAATCAAATAAAAATTCACAAAAGATGAGGAAAATAGACTCGAAAACTAATGAATTTACAGAAAAATTCTAGTGGCAGCTGTCGGCCACCATACCCCTCCTTCTTAACTACGGTGATCTGACGAGAACCGGTGCCCCGAACGCTATACGCGTATACCTCGAGTAAAACAAAACAAGGACAGCTATGTTAGAGAATATCGTTATGACTTTAGTATTCGGAGCGCCCTTGTTTTGTAAATCCAAATAATTCAGTGCTAAATGAAAAATAAAAGTTTATATCCAGAAGAACAGACCTAACTTCGTCCATTCTTCTTTCGTCACATGGATGAATGAAGATCTCCATTTTCACTGAAGAAGCCTATGGAACAATGCACCAAACGAGCAACATCTCACGGCAATTGTGGCAGTTGAGCGTAATATGGAAATTGATACAAAGTTTCGTAATATAATGAACTAATTTCTTGATCAACCATGCAAATATGGACATTGCTGCTTAACAATAAAATTCGATTCAATTTACTTGTCAAACTTCGATCGTTTTTCGCAATTGAACATCATTATGATTGAACTTATTTCATGCTATTTTGATATCGTGAACCACATATCATGCACGCTTCTAGTATCTTCGACCACTATGGTGGCCGACAGCTTTTTCCAATATTTTCTTCTATTCTCATGTTTTGCTCTCTTTTTTCGTTTTATTTTATTTTGTTTTAATTTGCTTTTTTTCACAAAAAAAAATAAAAATAAAGAATTCTGCATGTCCGAGAACTGCCAAGCCGACAGCTGCCAATTTCCCAGCATGCTTCATGGCTCGAATTATCTCCCTTGTTTGGTTTTCTGTGTCATAGGCGCTGAACTTGTTACAAGACTAGAAACAAATGTGTGATGCAGTGAGAGAGAGATGTAGATCTGGAAAAGCAGTTGCAAACATGTGTTGCAAATTTCTGTATCAGAGGCGCTGAACTTGTCAGGCACAGAAGCGTGGATGAAACTGACAGCAAAAGTGAGAGCAAAACGACCGAAGAAGGGTGAAGGTGATAACATTCCTGTAAAATAAAGGGAGAAGAAATGACCGTTCAACGCCTGTCATGCTGTGTCTGGGAAGGCCCAGAAATATACAAGAATCGGGCCCAGAGAATTCGTGCCGTTTAGCGCACAGGTCCCAGTGTCTGGACAGTAGAATTTAAATTCAGTATAATTTAAATAATTTTTTTTTTAAGTCATCCTATAATACATAGGATGACTTAAAAAAAATTAAATTATACTGAATTTAAATTCTACTGTTCAGACATTGGGGCCTGTGGTTTAGCGGCAGCGAAGGCGAATTGTCAATGGAGAACATTAAACGTGCATGCGAACATCATTTTGTTTGCAAAAGTTGGGGATATGTCTTTGACATCAGCTCTTAATCTCCTTTCTTTTAAATTCCTTTGTTTTGAGGTTTGTCACATTGTCAACTGTATTTTTAAATGTCTCAACTGCATGTTTGTACAAGTTTCTTATATGTCTAAATTGAATGCACCTTTGACACTGTCCGTGCAGGTTCCAAACACCCCATTGTGCAGCTCATTGATTATTTTCGTATTTAAATACTTCAACGCCTAAATTATTTATCAACCAGACATGAATCTGCTGAGCGAACTCCCGTTTTATAATGCTGACATAGATGTTGATTCCACTCTGAACGCATACCATGATAGACTTTTAGATGGCTTTGAATATATGTGTTTCAACCCAATACAATTAAATTACCCAGAAAGCTCTACATATGTAACCGATGACACAGAAGGTGAACTTGCCTACTGGGAGAATATTAGCTCGCACCAGTCTAATTACTATTTTGAAGATCAATTTGAATCTTTTATAACTTCTAATTCTATCTCCGACAAGAAATGCCTTTCTACACTGCATATTAATGCCAGGAGCCTAAAAAAACATTCAGTGAAGTCTTAGCTCTTATTCATAATTTAAATTTTAATTCTTCCATTATAGGAATATCTGAAAGCTGGCTGGATCCATCCACTGAAACATTATATTCAATTCCTGGTTATCAACCCTTTCCCTTCTCAAGAAACACACAAAAAGGTGGTGGCGTAGTCCTGTATATCAAGACGAATTTAACGAGTGTCAAATCCGTGAAGACCTTTCTTCCATAGACGAAACAGAACAACATGAATCTCTATTTATTGAGGTGAAAAATAATAACGATACCTACGTAATTGGAATTATCTATCGCCCACCGGTAAAGAATGTTGACAATTTTAACTTAAATTTACTTTCTATGTTAAACAGCCTAAAGCCCGAGAATAAGAAATGCATCATAATGGGAGATTTTAATATCGATCTTTTTGAAACTAGTCATCATGGCCCACCCAAAGAGTTTATGGAAATTATGAAATCATTTTATTTTTTTCCCAAAATCACAACCCACTAGACTAAAATCTCATTTCGCTACACTAATTGATAATATATTCACAAATTTTCATGAAGAAGATCTGGGTTCTGGTATTTTACTTTCTGATATCACTGATCACTTTCCTATATTTCATACGGCAAATTTTCTTCCACCCTTACCCAATCATTCAAAGGCCAGTTTCAAATCTCGCAATATAAACCCTGTCCTAAAAGCGCTGTTTGGAGATAGAATAAAAGAGTTGGATTGGCAGCATGTCATGGACGACAGCGATACTAACAATGCTATGACCAGTTTCTTGGATACCTTCAATAATATATATTACGAATGTTTTCCAGTAACAATAACAGATAGACTTACTCAAAAAGTTAAAATAATCAAACCATGGATTACCTCATCTTAATTCAAGAGAAAAATAGACTATATAAGCTGCATATATCGAAGAAAAACCATGACGTAACCCGAGAATTCAAACTGTATAGAAATAAATTGAACCATACACTTAAACTAGCTTTACTTGATTTATTCTTTCTTAAATATTGTACATTAGGACATTGATACATACATTAAAATCAACACATCATGGAAAAAACACAAGTACATGTACATATAGTACACACAAAAAAACAAGAGAAAAAAAATGTACAACAATTGTAGTCCTTAAATATGTATCCTTGAGGAAAGTTCGCGAAGTAGTGAATTAATACTTAGACTCTTTCAAAGAATTTTTTCAATAAATTCCACTTCGTTTCAAAATGATGAACTGAGTTGTTATTCAGTGCAAATTGTTTTTCTATTCTAAATACTTGCCGATACATTGCTAATAAAGCAACCATACTTGGTACCTGGGTTGCGAGACTGGATCTATATATGTCATATTTTGCCGAAAGTATCAAGTGATTTATTACAACAGGAGCGTCTAAGAATAAATACTATGAACAGAAATTTAACGAATCGTATAATGATATTAAGGGTACCTGGAAAATTATTAATGGATTACTGGGACGGAAAAAATCCAGCGCTCTCCCAAATGTCTTTAGTTTTAATGGTAGAGACGTAACGGATCCCACTGTAATTGTCACAAATTTCAATAACTATTTCACCTCAATTGCTTCAGATATAGCATCGAAAATTCCACCCTGCCAAAACGATTTCAAAACCTATCTAAATAAATCATATAACAATGATTTCAAATTCGAACCATGTACGCCGACTGAAATCTATGAAATTGTATCTTTACTTAAAAATGCCTGGTATTGGCGACATACATGTACGTATGTCGCTGATAAACCGATAGCGCGCTTAATTTCCACTGCCATGTCACACATAATTAAGCTCTCCTTTCAAAATGGAAATGTTCCCACTGACATTAAGATTGCTAGAGTCACTCCCGTTTACAAGTCTGGCAACAAAACTCTAGCTGAAGACTATCGACCAATTTCTGTTCTACCATGCTTTAGAAAAATATTGAAAAACTTGTGGTTTTAAGGATGGTTAACTATCTAGAAAAGGAGATGATCATCTGCCCAAATCAATCCGGATTCAGATAAAATCACTCGACATTCCATGCTGTTCTGTACGATAAACTCATTGCTGCTAAGGAATCAAAACAATTCGGTATCTCTACATTTTTAGATCTTTCTAAAGCATTCGATACAGTCAATCACGAGATTCTCCTACATAAACTGGACTACTATGGTTTTCGTGGTGTTACAAACAAGTGGTTCCGCAGCTATCCTTCCTCCCGATCCCAGTGTGTATGTTACAACGGTACTCTTTCTTCGCTAAAGTCCCATACTGTTCTTAATATACATAAATGATATAGCCATGGCCACATCCATTCTTGACATTAATCTGTTTGCTGATGACACTAGTGCTATTCTATCTAGTTTCGATCCTATAAGACTTGCTGAAACTATGTCACGTGAATTAGACAAACTTAAGGATTGGTTATCATGCAATAAACTTTCGTTGAACGTGAAGAAAACAAAATTTATTTTCTTCAAACCGAACAGATCCCCAAATACGTATATCCCGAAGGTAATAATATCTGGTTTCAAAATTGAATCTGTCACTAATTTTAAATTCCTTGGTGTGTATTTTAACGAAAAATTGAACTGGCAGACTCATATCGATGAAATGACCTCTAAAATTTCGAGAAACATTGGTGTTATCAGTCACATACGGAACCGTCTTAACAGAAAAACTCTGATTATGCTATAGTATTCCTTGTTCTCAAGCCACTTGTAATCTTGCAACAAATAATTATTCGTATAATAACGTCCAGTACTAAATATGCACACTCTAATCCCTTAATGAAACAGCTGAATATCATCCAGCTAAATAAAACAAATGATTACCTGGTATTATCATTTGCCCACAGAGTTTTTAATAATCCTCTCTCCATCCCAACCAAATATTCAAATTACTTTACAAAACTTTCTTAAGTCCACTGTTATCCAACCCGTCAAGCCAATCTTAATCTTTATAGGCCACGAGTGCTGTCCAACTTATCATTTTATTCAACGAAGTCGAAGGCTTCGCGTATTTGGAACGTCTTACCTCTTCATTTAAAGTCTTGTCTATCCCAATCACTTTTTAAAGCCCACTTAAAAGTCTATCTTATATAACACCTCGGTGTATATTGTTTAACAATCAGATTTTCGAAGGTGCATTCAATTTTATTTTCGTCTTTCATCGACATTGCACTTACTTCCAATGCTGTAGACATATGACAATTTCCTCTTTTAAGTAAAATCGTTATTATTTACTTTGGCCACCGAGCTCAACCAACATTTTTGTTAATTATATTATAATCAGAGCTCAGCAATGTGACTCAGTCTATTCACCATTATATTATTTAATTTTTGTATATTAACTTCCTGCCAATATGATATTATACTTATTAGTATTTTGGATATAACAAGCCCTCTGGGGTTTTATTCCCGCCAATCTCAGTTGTTCAACAATAATCACTGCATATATATATACATACTCTTATAATGTACATAATGTATGGTGATTAAAGATTCATTCGTTAATCCTTGCAGAAGAACAGGGACCTTCGTGTAAAAGTGTGGGACAAATTCCCGATATTAAATTGATTCATATTCGCTTTTCCAAGGGGTGCATCGATCGTCTGATACTTTAACAGATGATAAAGATTTGGAATTGGATGAAATCAGCCCAATCAGGTGGTATCTTTGACCATGGTCCAAGTCAAAACTAAATAAACTCACATCTGTTGTGGATATCTTGTTGCTCAGCTTTAACATGTCTGTCACTGACAAAGACTTTGGAAAATATACGCTGGTAGTGGTAGAGGGGCTTACGGGTCGGAAGGTGTGGAAAGTTTGTCTGTTGAAGTTGACAAGCTTCTCGAACAAGCTATAGGCATCTCGACCGGAACTGGGCTGATTTCATCCAATTCCAAATCTTTATCCTTTGTTACAGTATCAGACGACGAACCCCTTGGCATAAAGCGAATATGGACCAATTTAATGTCGAGAATTTGTCCCACACTTTTACACGAAGGTCCCTGTTCTCCTGCAAGGATGTCGCATGCCCTATCCCCAATTCTTGCAAAAAAATGATGTTCGCATGCACCTTTAGTGTTCTCCATTGACAATCGCCTTCGCTTCTGCTAAACGGCACGAATTCTCTGGGTCCGATTCTTGTATATTTCTGGGACTTCCCAGACACAGAGCATGACAGGCGTTAACGGTCATTTCTTCTTCCTTTATTTTACGAGGAATGTTATCACCTTCATCCTGCTTCTGTCATTTTGCTTTCACTTTTGCTGTCAGTTTCTTCCATGCTTCTGTGCCTGACATTTTTGAAGTTCAGCGCCACTGATACAGAAATTTGCAACACATATGTGTGCAACTGCTTTTCCAGATCTTCTCTCTCTCTCCCACTGCATCGCACATTTGTTTCTTGTCTTGTAACAAGTTTAGCGCGTCGGACACAGAAAACCAAACAAGGAAGATAATTAGAGCCATGAAGCATGCTGGGAAATTGACAGCTGTCGTCTTGGCAGTTCTCGGGCATGTAGATTAAAAACAAATTGAAACAAAATAAAGTGAAACGTTAAAAAATGAAAACGAAAAAAATGAAAATGAAAAAAAAATTCTAAAAAAAAAGAAATTAAAATAAAATAAAAATTTGAAACTGGAAAAAAAATTAAATGAATTAAAAATTCACAAAAGATGAGGAAAATAGATTCGAAAACTAATGAATTTACAGAAAAATTCTAGTGGCAGCTGTCGGCCACCATAGACCACCTTGCATCTTTCGAGAGTCAAGACTTACCTTCCGTTGTTGTAGTTGCTGAAGACTCTAGGATTGTTGCGGGCATTGGAGAGCTTTGAGCCACCGTCAGAACAAGCTTGAAACCCAGAAAAAAGATGACACAAATACACCTCATCCTTCATTAATGAATTCCTCAAGCAGTTCCAGGCAGGCTTCAATCTCCTGGCTTCGATTGCATATACCTTTCGTCCAAACGGCTGCGGGAATGATCTATGCCACACCCTAGTAAAAATGTAGAACAGAAGGAACAGTTCGTATGATTCGATGATATTCCGTTGGTTTTGATTGGCATGGATCACCAGCGCGTGATGGATAATGCATTGTCAACTAACGTTAACTAACGAGTAATACTCATTATGTATATAATATACCCTTCTAGGTAGGTCACTGACTTGAGCCTTGTTGTACAGGTATCATCCGTGCAAAGCTTCTGAATACATCTGCTCCATATCGGGGAGTAGCGTCTGTTTGTCTATAATCTGTATCTGTCAATACATACTAGACAGGTTCATATCGATCTGTATCTACGGACCTAGCTGGTATTACTACTGTTACGTTTTTGTCCTGTGTGTAATTGCCTTTGGCCTTCTGTGGCATATCTGTGCAAATAAATGATTTTGATTCTGCCTGAATGAAAGAACGTACCGGTTCTATTTTCAGGGTTGTAGTCATAGATACCTACCCCTCCCATCCCCGTCATTTTTTCAATGAAAAGTCCGCCATTGTGTTGCTTAGCCGCGTCACAGCTCTGTAAATCTTGTAAAACTGCTCTACCGGAAAAGAGTTCGTTTGCGTTTGCCTTGATATAGTACCGTACTGATGTTATTCATGACATACTTGAAATATATAATGGCATGGTTGACATAACTGCATAGTTAGAAACTAAATTATGTGATATGTTTCGCGTAATACACCGCGCGCATAATAATGTAACAGCTCATTACATTTTTGTTGCTGTTTGGAAAAAGCGGAAAACGGATCGAGGCTTCTGTCGAGCAACACGGCAGCGAGTACTGCAGGGGAATCCCCGATCTGGCCGGTCACATGAGCCCAACAACTCAATGCAAATGGCGGCGCTGAGAACGTCCAGCAAAAATGAATAAATGTAGATTTGCTGTATAAAAGTTAAGCCCGTTGGGAGAACTGTTATCCTGTGTACCAAATTTGAGAAAGATCCATGCAGTACTTCCTGAGAAATCACGATAACAAAAGTTCATGGGGAAATCCAAGATGGCTGCCTGGTGGCCATATTGGATTTTCGAATCGGACCAGAAAAGGTATCTTGCACAACTAGACCCCAAGGGGAACCTGTGTACCAAATTTGAGAAAGATCCATGCAGTAGTTCCTGAGAAATCGCGATAATAAGGTTTCATGGGGAAATCCAAGATGGCTGCCTGGTGGCCATATTGGATTTTCGAATCGGACCAGAAAAGGTATCTTGCACAACTAGACCCCAAGGGGAACCTGTGTACCAAATTTGAGAAAGATCCATGCAGTAGTTCCTGAGAAATCGCGATAACAAAGTTTCACGGGAAAATCCAAGATGGCCGCTTCGTGGCCATATTGGATTTTCGAATCGGACCAGAAAAGGTATCTTGCACAACTAGACCCCAAGGGGAACCTGTGTACCAAATTTGAGAAAGATCCATGCAGTAGTTCCTGAGAAGTCGCGAAGATTTTTATTACTTTTGGACGAAGGACGGATGGACGGACGGACGGACGACGGACCACGGACGAAAAGCGATTTGAAGGGCTAAACAAAATAATAACAATTATCAGAGAGAAAACTCGACTATGTAAAGAAATATTCTTGTGACAGGAAAAAACCCTGTTTTCTCGCTCATACATGTATTTCACAAATACTGTCAAAACGTGGAAAATTACACACGGTCCCTTAAGCACTGGAATAGCACACCAGCGCTGAAGCAGCCAGATACAGATAATATATTCCGAGACGTTTTCGTCGTTATTTCGGAGACTATTTATCGTACAATATTGAAACTTCACACAGTATATAAATTTAAAAATACCAAAAATTTCTCCAAATTTCATCAAAATCTGTTGAGAATTGACGAAAATCACCAACACCTACCATGTTACTTTGGGACCACAAAGACGTTGATCTGCCAATTTTATAACATACAGGCTTGACGTCATGACGTCGAAAATTAACCCACAAATCTCCCATCTAGTTTTTGTTTTCGCGATTTATTGAGAACTACCCAGAGGATTTTGTTGATACTTTGGAATAAAATTAGTACTTTTTAGTTTATCCACTGTGTGAAGTTTCAATGTCGTCAGATAAATTGCCTCTGAAATATCGCCAAAAACATCTCGGATATATTATGTAGGACAGACAGTTAGTATTCTAAGCATTACACAACAGGCAAGCAATCCTGAAACAAAACTATCTCGTTATTTTATCATGGTATTTTGATCTTGTGCCAGTTGCAGAAATATATTTGATCAATTCCATTTGCATAAGTCGAAAGCGAAAACAGTAATTGAAGCTATGGCCATGGGTACTTTGAAAATAGATGAAACACTACTCACCCAGATTCGTCCATACTGCATGTCAGCTTGGTATGGTTGGCCATCCCTGCCACAAATCGTCATTTATAGGATGCCTGTAAATAATACATACCTTGGTATAAAATGCCAAGTCTGCCATAATTCGTATTTACAGGATGCCTGCAATTATTTTGTACCATGGTATAAAATGCCAAGCCTGCCATAATTCGTATTTACAGGATGCCTGTAATTATTTTGTACCATGGTATAAAATCGCCAAGCCTGCCATAATTCGTATTTACAGGATGCCTGTAATTCATTTAGCCGTAAGTCGTAAATTTACGCCTTCTTATAATTTCCACCAATGATATGCGCTTTTACAAATTTGGTGCCGGGTTTTACAAGTTTACTCATTGGTCAAATTTAATATTCTTCATAAAACATACGCTCATACTATTCAGCTTGTATCACTGACGTCCCTACTCTCCTTGTTCCCTCCGCTGATTCACATCGCCAAGTTCTCGCCTCTTGGCCGTAAGGGGGCGCTTTATCTGGTTACCCAATCGCCGTACCGTAATAGCTCGGAGATAACCAGATTCCTCATACTAACCACGATTGGCAAACTCCCTCACGTGATCGAAATTACGTCATGCCTTCAGGATAGTGAGATCACGACTCTCACGTAATGTGGAAGCCATGCCAATATGTTGACAGCGACACGCCCTATTGCCGCATCTCTCAAAGGAACTTTTTCCCGTCTTCATTAACAGTCAACATTAAATTCAAAATCTGACACAATTGAACGGTGTTTTTACGTTACCATTTTAGGCAGCTTGGTCTCCTTATATACTCATGACGATAAAGCGTGGTCTTATCAGTGGGATATTAACAACATTTACGGGGATTTATTTGTTAATTATTTGACGGTATTAGTGAACAAATGTTTGCAATCAGTTGACGAATCTTACTAAACAATGGAGGAAGTTATCCAAAAATCTGTTCACTCTTAACTCAGAAATTAACGTAATTAGAGCTGTTTGGCCGTCCGTTTATTGTTAGTGTTGCCGTTAACGACATATGAACGTTTGAAAATTGAGACAACTCATATTGCTTTAATTCACAGTTGATTGTGAACAAATAGTTCACAGAGTTCACTAATTTCTCGCGTTTTTCCACACAGTTATCACTCATTAGATGTCATATACACTGAGTAATTTATTACTGTTACCGAAAGACTAATCTTGGCAGCTTAGCGCCGTCATTTCATGGAAAGATTTAATGGTGACTGGCGGCCGAAGACCTCCCATCCACTGAGAGAAAAGGTGTCGGATGCCCGGATGTTGATTGCCGTGTAACAAAGCGGACCAAGACTCTTCCGTAAGACTGATATTCATTGGTCATTGGTGGTTGGCCTGTGCAGAGCGCCCCCTTACGGCCAAGAGGCGCGAAATATGCGATGTGAATCAGCGGGGGGAACAAGGAAAGTCAGTTATACAAGCTGTTTATCAGCGTAGATAAGACATAGAGTTGTTTATGACTTACGGCTAAATGATTTTGTACCATGGTACAAAATAATTACAGGCATCCTGTCAATACGAATTATGGCAGGCTTGGCGATTTTATACCATGGTACAAAATAATTACAGGCATCCTGTAAATGCGAATTATGGCAGGCTTGGCATTTTATACCATGGTATATATTATTTACAGGCATCCTATAAATACGAATTATGGCAGGCTTGGCGATTTTATACCAAGGTACAAAATAATTACAGGCATCCTGTAAATACGAATTATGGCAGGCTTGGCATTTTATACCATGGTATATATTATTTGCAGGCATCCTGTAAATGACGAATTGTGGCAGGGATGGTCAACCATAACTTGGCTAACCAAAACCCGAATTTGAGGCCGACTGTGTTCCTTGTGGTCCATTGTTTCAGTCGTTATATATAATTTGCACGGGAGAAAACATTCTTGTACCCCAAATAAAAATGAACTACATTCTCAGTTCTTGTGATCTGTGAAGAGACAGTAGAATTTCGTCGACATTGCAAATAGCACAACTCGAATTTTCTCACGACAGCATGTTAACCTTAGCGTCTGTAAATCGCGTGATCTGGCACATCGAGCTGCCGTCTGCGTGCACTCGCTCAAATATTCGGCTGTATTAGTAGTGAGAAAAGAGATCATCCCCGTTTATTGTCATTATATCTACGAAAGTCATAGTCCACATTGTTAAATATTAATTTTCAGTATATCCTTTACAGGATGTGACAGTAGTATGTAAACATGGCTCCGACTAGTACAGTTACTTATTTTATCATGGCGTTACTATTCTCGCAGACTGCAGTGCCTCAGGTAACTATTTCATTTTTTCTCAAATTATAATTCCGATAGTACTTGTTCTATGTAATATAGAAGGTCAACCCTCAGACGACCATGTATTTCAAAGGTAAATTTGTTGTTATAATGAGCTCAAGTGGGTGGGTGGGGGGGGGGTCGAGGTGAGTGAATGTGAGAAGGCCGAATGCTCGAAACTTAGAAGAATGGAGTGTCTTCATTTGTAGGTTTGCAGCAGTACTTAGGTGGAACGCATTCGTTAGTAGATAGTATCAAATCATCAGATCCGTCATCAGCTGCCAGTCGCTGTCAAAATTACAACGTTTCCGACTAAACGTAACATATAACGGTAAGTAAGCGAAAGTAAGTGTGGCATTAATATATATTTCCCTCTGTTTTCAGGATAATTGATAGACGAATACCATGGATAACTTAGCAGGCCCGTCAGTCGAAAAGAAATCTCACATGAACACAAACTTCAAACTGTGTGTTATATGTCAACAAATTGGTGATGGTGATGTAGTCACGACTCCGAGAAGAGAGTCACTTGTAAAGCTTCTCCAATTTATTGCTGAACGTGGTCATTATGGTGACGAGAATTATCCTTCTGTCAGAAGTAGATTAGAAGCTTTAACGCCTGAGAGTTTGCTTGCAGCTAAATCTATTTATCACCGTGCTTGCCATGCTTTAGAACTTGCCATGTTGGTCATTAAACAGAGCCAAGAAACGGTATGTGACTGCAATTGCCGCTTCTTCTAGCAGCGCATTAGAAAGGCGACGTGGAAGCACTTCGAGTAATGTTGCTCGGAGTTCCGACAGGGATGATACTCAAAGTCCCAGAGTCTGTACTAGATCTGACATAGGCTGGGGGTCGTGTGGATACTTCATAGTCTCCACATGAACAGCTGCAATAAAGGCGCGGCTGGGATACTTCGGCTACGTCCGAGAATCCACCGTATTCTCGGGTCTGAATGTGAGGTGCCGAGGGAAGCTTTCCTGAAGAGTCATATGGTTGCTCTTTAGTCGCCAGACGTCGTCAATTTTTCCCACCTCTTGCACATCGCTCCAATTTATTACCTGTATATGGTAGGATTCTGCTGGTGGACTGATAGTCCCCGAGGCCCGCTCTCTGTACATGTCACTCGACAAATATATGTAGGTTTATTGTTTTGGTGGGAAATTTAAGCCGTACGACTTCGGGCATTTCAGGTTAGTTTTTCTTGGTATTCTTGCATTTACCAGCTTTACCTATGTTGTGGTATTTACTCCATTGGACGTCCTCCATGCTCATCCATTAACATCAGATGAGTTATTTCTTTGAGCTGATCTGTCATCACACCTTCCGAGCTGGCGTGTCTGATTCCGCTTGAGCCGGTGCTGGGAGGCGTGTGGATACGTCATAGTCGCCACATGAACATGAACATCTGCAATAAAGGCTCGGCTGAGATACTGGGGCTACGTCCAAGAATCCATCGTATTCTCGGGTCTGAATGTGAGGTGCCGAGGGAAGCTTTCCTGTAGAGTCATATGGTTGCTCTTTAGTCGCCAGACGTCGTCAATTTTCCCCAACTCTTGCATATTGCTCCAATATATACATTTGATAGGAGTTTGTGCTTGTTTTGCCAGACTCACAATCCAAGTAGACAGCTCCATCAGATAACAACCTATAATGCTGGCGAAAAGCTCAGAAGAGCCGCCGAGGCAAGTTCAAACAATAAATGGAAAGTCCAGCTAAGTACAGCTATAGATAGCACCGATGCTTTTGCAATCGATGTCAAGTACCATTTACCCTGCTAGGTGCAAAATGCACAGCACGAGACCTTCACAAATACAGGTGAAGCAGCCCGCCTCACAGTGGCAGGTGAAACAAAACCACTCGCTGAGTCTATGAAAGAAATAGCCACAAACATTGATTTCATATCCTTCGTGAGAACATTGCTCGTGGGGGCGGGAGTTCTGTACTGCAGATATCAGATCTTCACACCACGTACATGAACATTCTTCACGCCAACAGAGTTGACAATTTCTCGGTTGATCGCAAAGGTGTGAGAGAAATATTACAGGAGCATATTCCGATGGTAGAGTTCGCTAAAACGATACGCCGCAATGAGTCCGAGAGAGTATTCTTGAAACAACGAAGGGAGTAGCCATGAAGTTTTGGAAAAAACTGTCGAAGATGACACTATGATGATTTTCCGCTGTGCTGAAATATTGTGGGAAACCATATCGGGGAACAAATCCTGGGAATTCAAAGGGACATTGTCCAATGCTGATGCCCAAGAGCATATCCTACACAACCTTTATACTTTTTTGCGATGGCTCCTGCAAGGACCAACTTCTTCACTTCACACCACAGTTCGTGCCTCTCAAGTTCATCAGAATACTTTAACTATTGCACAAAACATTCTCTATGCTCATAAATCAGAACGACAGGTGAAACATAAGCCTAAATAACAAGAGAGGTCATTCCGCTCTCAAAAAGAATCGCCGCAGGTCCTGGCAGTCGGAATTGCAGTTCCTCAAGCAACACGGAACAAGAAACTACTCACATTAATTCATGCTTTTGGGTTATCTGTGGATTACACAAGAATTCTACGTGTAGAAACCCAGTTAGCAAATGCAGTTTTGGACAATGTTAATGCTTATGGCGCCTACATTCCCCCGAAGATGGTTAAAGGTTAATTTATCTACTTCACTGATAACACAGATTTCAGCGAAGACACGCCAGATGAGAAGAGAACGTTGCACAGGACAGTGACCGCCGTCTATCAGCGAGAGCAGGACAATGTTGCAGCCAGCATCTCAATCAATCTGACACAGAAAGCAAGAGATAAATCCCTGAAAGATCGGGCCTTACAGACTAGTCTTTTGTGTTAAATGCCGTCATTTACATCTGACGACGATACAGCTCACCAATCTCCAATGTACGAGTTGTCACAGCGAAACAGCTCACCAATTACCAGTATACGAGTTGTCAGAGCATTTCCATCATAGCTCTCTAGATTTGTATCTAATACCGCTTATGCCGGTGCTAGGGGCCGTGTGGTCATATCACCCAAGTTGCCACATGAACAGGTACAATAAAAGCGTACCTGAGATACAACACATATCACGAATCGTTAGATTCTTGGTATGTGCTTTAGAATAGGTTAACCAGAAGACTATTCTGTGAAGTCATGTGACGCAGTCAGTATGTCGGCACCTCTTCCCACTTCCCTTATATGTGTTGTAATCAACAGAACTCCTCCACTGCCACATACCAGCGAAGCACCGGCCAAGTTCAACGGTTCACAAGGCATTCAAACACATTGAGAACAACCCAGTCCAAGGTCCCTACCATCTGACAGACACTACCTGAATGATTGCATGTCGCTGAAGGCAGTGGGTCCATCGGCGAAGGGAGATTGGGTGCTCTAGATGACAATCAGGCTGTTGAACATGCTGATGTGCAGAAGAAAATCGAGTTAGGGAAGATCACACCATGTCTCAGTCAACAGAGCATCCCAACATGGTCGGCTTATAATTCAATTACTGGTTCTGAAAAACCCGTCACTGTAATTGGTACACCTCCACTATTAGCTGAACCAGCCCATGAATGGCAAACCCTTCTGACTGTCTTGAAACAAGCACCAAACATAAATGCTGTTGTTGTTGGCCCGGAGAGGAAGACAGTAGTCACCTTTGAAATGCAACTATATGAGAAGACTAAAAAACTTGAGATGACAAGAAATGATTGCAAGAATCAATGGATACTTAGAATAGGTGAAATGCATACAGTGGTGACTACCCTCAGAGCTACTGGTGCAGCAATCGAAGACAGTGGGATTGAGGAAGCCTGGATACCCTCTGATATCTATGGGCCAACGACAACAAGGCAAATTCTTGAGGTCATGCATCTCATGAGAGCCCTGACTGCTCATATGACAACACTTCAAGCTCTGTTCGAGCTGTACTGTGAAGAGATATTAAAGAGGCTTCCAGAATTTCAAGATCACTGCTCATCGACAGCCCGCATCATCGCCACTGCATGTAGCCAGGCAAAGATGGATGATGCCAGAGCAGCACACAATCTCATGGAAAACATAATCAGAGACACTGGTATCATTAAAACCATGGAGGACTTTGATACTGAGAGGGAAAAGACCCGTTCCGTCATCAAGTTTTTGAGGAGGTACATGCTTCAGGTACAATCAATATTCATGTTCATCCTTGCAACACGAGAGGGTATTTGGGACCTGCATCTCTCGACGCTGGATGACTTGTGCAAATATTTCTTTGCCCATGACAAACAGAAGTATGCAAGACTCGTGCCCCTGTACCTTGCAGAGATGAGAGAGCTTGAACAAAATGCCTCAGATATCTGGCACGAGTTCCAAAATGGAAACTTTGTTGCATTCTGTGCAACTGGAACTGATCATGGGATGGAACAAGTGAATCGTTGGATGAAGGTAACCAGTGGACTCGTCGATATCACACTGAATCCAGCTGCACGGGATCGCTTTTTACTCACAGAACCAGAACTAGCAAGACTTGCTGAAGAAGCTCATGTGATGGCAGGCACGACCAGCTCAGTCACAAAAGGCCATCATGAACTGTCAACCATCGTCCAAAGCAGACGTGACCGAAATATTGTTGCACTGAAAGACGCAATCACTCGTATTGATAACCATAAACCCGATGTCCTATGATGGTGGTGACCTTGTAAACATTATCGCTAATGTTGTCATGCATGACAATGTGAAAAATGACATCTGCAACCGCGATAAAATTGGTCAGCAAAAGTACACAGAGTTCGTAGCAGAACGCATCAGCTCTAATAAGGTCAACATCTGGTCTCCGATGCCCATGGACATCAGCAAGGAAGAAAGTGAAACATAAACTAGCAACGCAAGTGATTGAGTTGAAGGCCGATCTCGCTTTGCAAGACCTCTTATCGTTGCCCGGTCACGTCCGGAAGTTTACCTGATGAATGCCATTGGACGCTACGAGTTTACCTCATTGCCTCATGCCCTATTCACCCCTGACGGATTTTTGATGCCTTGTACTGACACGAGCAAGCTCATGGGCATACTTGAGAGCCTGCCACAACAGACGGAGCAAACCGCTTTTTTCTGGTGACTGCACCATTCCAAAACGAAAAGTTGCCATCTTGGATGGAATGGCCTATGTCCAATGTCTTGTGAAGCCCAAGGGAGTGCGGACGTGCTTGCAACTAGCGGATGAGTTTGTGAGGGCTATAGACTCTGCGCTGCGCGAGTATGATGAAGGTCATCTGGTATTTGACCGTTACGATCTCTCAGAGTCCCTTAAGAGCATTACAAGAGAAAGACGTATTGGTGGGACGAATCCCATTGCGTACCACGTTACAGATACAACGTCAATAACAAAAGTATCTGCGAAGCAATTCCTCGCCAGCACGAAAACGAAGGACGAACTCACCGTGTACCTGGCAACTAAATGCTTGGAACACTTCCAGGGTAAGTCCAAGACATTTATCGTCTCCTCAAGAAAGAATTTCTACTCAAATGAGAGAGATGTTAGCCACCTGTAGAGTACCCAGGAAGAAATAGACACAAAGACTCTTCTGCATGGCATTGATGCCACAACAAATGGTGCAACAGAGTTGAATATATATTCTCCAGACACAGATGTCTTGGTTCTGGCTTTACGGCGTTATCCCAAGCTTTGCAAGTACACATCGTTTCACACAGGAACTGGGACTAAGCAGAGAGAAATCCCACTGGAGCCAATATATGCGGCAATTGGAGTTGACAAGGCTGCCGCTCTTCCGCGTTTCCATGCGTTGACAGGTGCTGATCAGACAGGGAAATTTGCAGGCAAGGGAAAACCTAGTTGCTGGAAAGCCTTCGCCAAAGTCACAGATGATGTTCGCTCATACTTCAAGCTTTTAGGATCAGCTGATGCACCAATGGATGAGATGGTCTCTGGCCTAGAAAAGTTTGTCTGCAATTTGTATCAACCTAGGACTGAATTGACCACTGTCGGTTCGCTGCTCTAGCACATATTCAGAAAAGATCAGTCTGAGGGACAAAAACTTCCACCCACCATGTCTGCGTTAAATCAGGTCATCCTGAGGGCACACTACCAGTCGATTACTTGGGGACATGATGACATAGCTTGCCGCCCAACGTTACCATCACCCATAGATTTAGGGTGGATGAAGGAAGAAAATAACTTTATCGCCAAAGCTTCTGTGCTGCCACCAGCACCAGAAGGGATCGTTCAGTTGGTAAAGTGTATCTGCAAGAAATCAAACTGTATGTCACGCTGCTCATGTCGGTCTCACCAACTCCCTTGTAAGGAATTGTGTGTGTGTGGCGCAGAAGAAGACACATGTTCCAACATTGCTTTGGGCAGATTAGATGGCCTTCGGGACGAAAACACATCTGATGATGACAGCGGAGAACTTAGCATATGACTGTTCACTGGCTCAACCATAACGTGTCTCAAACTGAGAATGGCTATATATCAATATCAATTATGTCTGTTGCATGTTTTCTGTCCATATATTCATGCGGATATTACACTCAGAGAATGTATTTTCAAATAAAGGTTTGCGCTAATATACATCTTCGCATAAATAATTGACAACGGATGAAGGTGGAAGATATTTATCTGCCTAAAGTTCAAAATGGTCGCCATTTTCCAAGATGGCCGCTATCTTCTGCCAGTACATCTGACAGAGAAATAGATGTTTGTGTCCGATTTGAATAATGTTTGTGTCTATATATATAATTCTGATCACGCCAATTCTGATTTTGCTGACCAGAACTACCCTACAATGCACCTTTGACATCAGCAATGAAGATTACCAAGAATTTTACCTCCGCCAATGCCTGGCCATTGTGGTCGAGTGTATCTGTATTCTGGTCGAAAAATCGCCCCAAAAATGCTCTTTTTGAAAATGACGTCACTGTGTCATCATCATGGCAGTCTCGTGGATTTTTATTTTACATTTTCTTGTAGAGCTCGATCCAAAGATATAGTGTGGTAAGTATCAGCCCTCTAGCCTCAGCGATAGCGAAAATATGTAGGGTCACTTTTCGCCTCCCCCCCCCCCACTCCCCCAGGCTGCGGTACACCACAAATCGCTCAGGCCAGATAGGGTTAAATGGACAACTGCTATGTTATAACTGTCTGATCCATGTTCTCTCTTTAGAGTAGCATCATTCGCAGCCATGGTTCGCCTGACAAAGTCGAAGGGCCACCGTTTGGAGGTCCACCATTACGACCATTTCCAGCGTTACTTCCATTCCTGAAAGGACCACCTTTAATATCTCCATAATTGAAAGACATCAGTTATCTCCATAACTGAAGGTCCGCCGTTACTTTCATTCCTTGAAGGGGAAAAGTTGCTTCTATTCCTCGAAGGAGCTGCGTAACCTTCACACCTGAAGGTCCAACGTTGCCCCCATTCTTTGGATGGTCACCCTTACCTCTATAACTGAAGGTCCCGCGTTACCTCCATATCTATAGGACCACCGTTTCCGCCATACCTGAAGGACCACCATTACAGGTCCACCGTTATCTCCATTCGTTGAAGGATTTCCGTTACTCCCATACCTGATAGACCGTCGTTACCTCCATACATTAAGGTCCATCGTTACCTCCATTCTTCTCTCTTGCAGGAAACTAGCCTAGTTTTATGCATACCATGATTCATTCTGTAAATTTGGTGCTAATGCTTTTATGTAAATTAGGTCTTTGGATTATGGACGCGGAAATTCTTTAATGAATGACGGATGAATATTGAACGACAGACTAGAAGCTTGTATTTATAAAATACTGTTACCTCTATACCTGAGGGCCCACCGTTACCTCCATACCTGGTAGATCGCCGTTACCTCCATACCTGATCGTCCACCGTTACCTCCATACCTGAAGGTCGACCGTTACCTCCATACCTGGTAGATCGCCGTTACCTCCATACCTGATGGTCCACCGCTACCTCCATACCAGGTAGATCGCCGTTACCTCCATACCTGATGGATCACCGTTACCTTCATACCTGATGGTCCATCGTTACCTCCATATCTGATGGTCCACCGTTACCTCTATACCTGGCAGATCGCCGTTACCTCCATACCTGATGGTCCATCGTTACCTCCATACCTGATGGTCCACCGTTACCTCCATACCTGGTAGATCGCCGTTGCCTCCATACCTGATGGTCCACCGTTACCTCCATATCTGATGGTCAACCGTTACCTCCATACCTGGTAAATCGCCGTCACCTCCATACCTGATGGTCCACCGTTACCTCCATACGTGGTAGATCGACGTTACCTCTATACCTGAAGGATCACCGATGCCTCCATTCTCGAAAGACTACCGTTTCCTCATACCTGAAGGACCACCGTTACCTCATACCTGAAGGGCCCATTACCTCATATCTGAAGAACCACCGTAACCTCATAACTGAAGGACCACGAGTACCTCCTTGTTTGAAGCATCACTGTTACCTCCATGCCAAAATGACCACCGTTTTTTCAATTCTTTGTTGGACCACCGTTACCTCCATATCAGAAGGACCACCGTTGCCTTCACACCTGAAAGTCCACCGTTACAACTATTCCTTGAAGGATCACCTTTACCTCACTTTCCGAAAGCCCACCGTTACCTCATACCTGAAAGACCACCGTTACAACCTCTTACATGTAAGGTCACCTTTACCTCCATTCTTTGAAGGATCACCGTTACTTTCATACCTGAAGAGCCACCGTTATCTCCATTCTTTGAAGAATCAACGTTACCTTCATTCCTTGAAGGACCACCGTTACCGTTGGATTAATATGCTGGAGATGGTATCCGACTCTCTGAACAGCGGCCATCTTGAAAATGGCAGCCATCTTGGCTATTTGCTTGGTCAAAATATCTACAAATATTATCAGTGTGAATGTATGTGATGTTGTTTTAATTTGTAGTGCTTAATTTGAGCAACTCTGCCCAAGATAGAGAGTATACTGTGTAAAATTGCCCGAAAAATTGCGCAGAACGGCCATTTTGGATTTATGTCAGTCTGAACAGCGGCCATCTTGAAAATGGCAGCCATCTTGGCTATTTGCTTGGTCAAAATATCTACAAATATTATCAGTGTGAATATATGTGAAGTTGTTTCAATTTGTAGTGCTTAATTTGAGCAACTCTGCCCAAGGTAGAGTGTATACTGTGTAAAATTGACCGAAAATATTGCGCAGAACGGCCATTTTGCATTTATGCAAATTAAAAAATTTCCCCCGCTTATATTCATCTACATTTTTTATATGTTGTTCGGGGTGGTTTGGGGGAATAGTTGCAGCAAACCGCAATTCTGTTGCAATTTTTTCTAGGTCAAACCGCAGATTGACTGGACTAATATATACAATTCGTTTGTCAGTGGAAAATGCATTATTGATAGCCGCGGATTTGCCAGAAAAAATGACAACGTCTTTAAACAACTTTCTGGGCCACAGATATATTTGTTCCAATCTTATAGTCGATATTACAATGCATTTACAAGCGAAAATATGCGTATTCATAACCGCGGCGGCCATCTTGGATCTTTCTCATTAAATTTTTCAGAAAAAATGGCAACATGTTTTTTCTCATTTAGCACATATTTAGGAACAATAATATCGATGTTGTCCACTTTTAACATGCAATTCCTACGGGACTACACAGACCCCCGGACTATCATATTTCATGTCACTTCCTGCCTTGAACTGGCTGAGTGTGACGTCGCTTTTGACCCCTGCGCATTCCCATTAGGAGCAAGCATAAACTATCTCTACAAACGTCCATTCCCATACACTTTCTCTACTGCGCGTGCGCGGAATGACGTCAGTTCCACGCCATACCCGTTCAGTCGGATGCTCTCCCACGAGTGCCATACACTGACACCTCCCACGGCCCAA
Source organism: Hanleya hanleyi (assembly GCA_036873755.1). Lineage (NCBI taxonomy): Eukaryota > Metazoa > Mollusca > Polyplacophora > Lepidopleurida > Hanleyidae > Hanleya > Hanleya hanleyi. The sequence continues at coordinate 53,353 of JAVTVY010022790.1, read as the reverse complement.
TCGGATCAATAGTGACCCATCTCGATCCCAAAACGTCTATTCCCATACACGTTGTCTATTGTGCATGCGCGGAATGACGTCAGTGCCACGCCACACTCATTCAGTCTGACGATCCTTCACGAGTGCTTCACTATGACACCTCTCACGGCCCATTTGCACCAATAGTGGCCCATCTCGACCCCAAAACGTCTATTCCTATACTCTTTTCTACTGGGCATGCGCGGAATGACGTCAGTTCCAAGCTATACTCATCTAGTCGGATGCTCCCCCTCGAGTGCTACATAGTGACACCTCCCACGGGCCAATCGGACCTATAGCGATCCATCTACACACCAAAACGTCTATTCCTATAAACTTTTTCTACTGCGCATGCGCGGAATGACGTCAGTTCCATGCCACACCCATTTAGTCGGATGCTCCTCCACGAGTGCTTCACTATGACGCCTCCCGCGGCCCAATCGGATCAATAGTGGTTCACCTCGACCCCAAAATATCCCATACAGGCCTGCCTATGAACGACGCATGCGCAATCCGAACTTTTCAACAAAAGTCACCCCATGGTTTCGAGACCCCTGCCATCGTCTTCCAGGTGGTGAGACAGAAAGAACAAGATCCCACACTACATACCGCAAATGTTCATGCGTGGGTTCCCGACTGGCCTACACCATAACCGTATATAGATCTGCCCTCTGGTATGTATATTAGGGTATTTTCAATCTTGCCTAGTATGGGCTGACTCGTGGTGCAGTGGATAACGTGCCCGCTTCTGGAGCGCGCAGTACGGATTCGACTCCAGCTAGGACCAGGGGGATTCCCCTTCTCTCGCTTTATGGCTATGTATGGGGCTTATAACCTAGAAGCTATCGGGACCCTTGACTTCGATTATCCACCGGACATTCCCGGAGATGACCGGACATTGCCGAAGATTCCCGAAGATTGCCGGACATTCCCGAAGATCCAGACGAAGCGACCACCCGCGTATTTGAAGTCTCGTTAGACAAGGGACTACTTTCTGTCCGCGGAGGCTTATCCCCGGAACCGGAAGCGACCGCATCACCGCCGGACATGACCGCTACACTGCGGAGGAATACATCCCCCGGGGTCGGAACTATATTGAACTTGACCTCTGTGACGTCACAAATATGCAAATTTTTGAGGTCAAAGGGCCTCAATTTACTCTTTCTGTATATTTACTCATATATTTCTGCAATTTCAATCTGAATTCCCTATAAATTCGTGTGGTCATGGGATATACTGGAAGTTGTTTATACATCCAGAATAAATAAATAAATAAATATAATTGTCTTGTCAGTGATAGAGTAAACAAGTGGTAGTGGGGGAAGTCATTTGGCTTCTGAGATCGCCCAAATCGTTCATCTAAAATGGCGGGAAATCAGATTCAGAGAAGATATAATCTAAAATGGATTGAATTCGGATTCAGGGGAGATAAGTCATATTCTTCAGTCCTCTGACACAACGTAAAATAACGCGATTAAAGGGAGACCACCTAGTGCGACAGCGTCATTTATTCTACGTGCTATTAGTACATGCTTACCGTTATGTGCGTCAGTAAGGGCGAGGAACGTCCCATAAAACCAAACACGTGAAAGTGAAACACATTTACATAGCGGTGAGCACAATTCGAAAGGTAAGATGTGTTATGGGCCCTCAAGAGAATACACAGAATAAATACATGTACCTAATGTGCGCACTCTGGAGAAAAATACGGAAGCATAGAAAGGACATGAATATTTGTTTTTTAATTACCCCGAGATAATCGTCCAATAAAAATGCAGAAATATCTGGGATTGGAGTATTGAAAATATTCTCTGATTGGCAGTAGGAATGATTATCTCGTTCTCTCAACACAACCGGCCAACGGAAACACAATACGAATAGGCGCCATTTTGTGAAAATTCTAACTCATGCAAAACTCACCAAATGGAAAAATAAATTCGTGTCCATAATCGTATATATTTATACGGTGACAATTGTACCTCCAACACGAGGGGGCTCGTCGGTCAACTCGAGGTATTATCAGCCGGGTCTTTGAATACTATAGGCCAGCCGCGTACAACAGAGGCTACACAGATAGAGATAGAGAGCTATAGACTGATGGCTAAAGCAATAAAAATTAGCTAAAAGATCGACATAAGAATCTAAAAAATAAAGCAGTGGTATTGGCTCTTTGAGAATGGAGGGGGGGGGCTCCTGACGATGAAATCAACATATTTCTAATTTCAGGTACCGATAGACAAATCTTAATAAATTAGTATTCTATCAACGCTTTCCAATGATTGAACATTACTAAGCGTCAATCATCACCCAGCCACCGTGTCCATAATCACCCAGCCACCGTGTCCATAATCACCCAGCCACCGTGTCCATAATCACCCAGCCACCGTGTCCATAATCACCCAGCCACCGTGTCCATAATCACCCAGCCACCGTGTCCATAATCACCCAGCCACCGTGTCCATAATCAAAGGATTTTTATTTTCATATATTTATAACCCGTTGTTCTCTTCAATTGCAAAAGAAAATGAATTCAGGCGAGATACGGAGATTTCATTGGGTAATTATGTCGGGGTGGCGGCAGAAAAACATCACAGGGTCCGAGATAATGCGAGATAATTATCTATGGGTGCTAGATAATTCTGCATTTTCATTGGACTGTTATCTCGGAATCCGTGATAACTATGTCGGTGTCCGTAATAATTTCGAGAAAAAAAATGTCCCTTCCATGCTTCCGTAGAAAAAAAATAACATGTACTTGATTGGAGTATTGAAAATATTCCTTGATGTAAAGAGCAGTGGAAATGTACATACATAACATATAGCAATGGATTATATAGAGTTCATGAAATCTGTGCTTCGAGTTCTAGACAAGATAATTATACAGGTTTGAGAACTTATGAACTTCTAACTTAGCATACTTGGTGCATTCAGGTTAAAGGATCAATTACGATCCGTGCGGGAAATAACACGGAAGAATAAATACACAGAAGCGGTGTCGATTTTATGCGACTATTGCTGTATCTCAACAATCGTACTACTTACTGTTTAAAGCTGTTCACAGCAGCCAATACGATGACGGCGAGGCAACAGACTGAAAAATACTATCACACTGATATTCAGCTAGACTGTAGGACTCTCTGTTAAATCAAGATATTAACAGACGATGTCTGCGTACTGTTCCAGCTGGCTCCCCTTCAGTGATTGGTCATGCGACCCCGTCATTTTAAATTAAGACGAGCATTCTCATTTCATCACTATTCATAGGAGCCACCCCAGTCTTCATACACAACCACGTGACTGTCTCAGTTGACCGATGACATAGCGCGGCCTCGTTTTCAATTTCAAAATCTGGCGTCAAACTGGGAAAATGTTGTTGTTGCTGCATCAGTCAGACATGCCTCCGTAGAAGGGTCCAATACTATAGGCTAATATTCAACCTACCACTCATTTACATTTCAAAGTTTTCTGAATAAACCGCACTTCAGGAGTAGCTTTGGTTTAATCTACCATCCAGCATAACGAATATTCAATCCCAAATACTTTTGGAAAATTCACACACATACATTTCAAAATATTTTCCATATACTGTGAGTGCTAAATAATTTGGTTATCTATTATTTAGGCAAATGTGTTGCCATGTTTTATCTCTATTACATGGGCGAAATATTTGTTGGATATAGGTTTTAATAACTGCTCTAAAAATGGGGGAGTATCTTTGTTATACTGTATCATATTTTGAGTGCCTTTATGGATGCCATCGTAAAGCCCTACATGAACACAACCTGAACTATAAAACTATGGTTTAGTGGTAATAAACAATCGTGTTTGACGAGAGAGATTTTATTGGTGAACATTGAACAACAACAACAACAACAACAACAAAAGTAATATTAAATTATTAGCTCATTAGCGCGAATGGAACCAATCCATATAATAATAATCTCGATCGCCTGGACCATTCACACACTTGGCATGGAATCTGGTGCTGGCATCTGCTAGGTTCGGATTTGATCCCCGCAAACATTCGCATGGATGACCATTGTTGTTCTCAAATCTTTCACCATTCTGCAACAGACGACTATTACCAGGAGCACGACAACCTGAAAAGAATAGTAGATATTCGGCTAACTGAATTGACAATTCGATAATTAGCAGACCCACCCCGACCTTTCTTCACTCATTACTGTAGGTGGACCATGATCATGAAGATAATGTGCACAGAAGTTCAAAATTCGAGATGTGCAATCCATTCAGCGAAAACGGCATATCACACCCGACACACACAATTTTTACTTTTGGTGTGTCATGAGTTAGCAGGTTTCATGTGTTATCATTAGGTGACGTTTGTTATCAGGCCCCGTAAAGGGATTATGTAATCAGCAAGTCACAGCTGGTAGTATTCCCCTGTGAAATCTAGCTCGCGCGGCTGACATTATCAAATTGCTCTCTATACCATTCACATTTCACATTGGTCTGCTCCTTTCACATTTCTTATTACATATCGCTCCAGATGCCCTCCACATCTCTCTTTGATTCTGTGCCCTCTTCTCGTTTCAATTGCTCCCTACACCCTACACATTTAACATTTCTCCTTGCACACCGTGATCTTAATTTTTGACCTTGACCTTGATCCAAATGTTTGATCTTAACCTTGACCTTGTGATCTCATTTCCATTGATTACGTCAGTTCCGTTAATTACGTCACTACCGGTGATTACATAATTTCCGGTTATTACGTCACCTATACCCTGCGTCATTGTATATTTTTCATTCATAATGCTACAACTTGTGTTGAAGAGAGGTATTGGCATGTGCGATGATTTGTGCTAGTTACGAAGTAATAAAGACTTACATACTTATGGAGAACTATACAGAGGTACCTCGTACAACAATGCGATAGAAAATGAAACGAACGAAATCACCTCGATTTCAGTATTAATGCATAGATTTTAAACATGACCGATTGCTTCTGAATGCGTTTGGCGGTAATATGTGTTGATCATATGCTATAGCATGACATGTCATGCAACTATTGATATTGAGAAGAGTAGCCCATTTTCGTTGTGCCATCAGATATTATCCTGTTCGATATTCCACAAAACACTATCTGGTGTATCGATGAGATAAATATCGTGTCCACGTGTACGGTATCGCGCAACGCCATTGCAATTGTTCATTCGTATCTGACAGCATGTATATTTTGTATTACCGTAGTTATTTAATGCGAACTGGTGTGTCAGTCTTAAGATGTCCTTAGAAAGTTAGAAATGATGTCATGTAGGCTATCAGCAAAAGAAACATGGTGATAACGATTAGACCGTGGTTACGTTCTCGTTCGGTTTCACTATGGTGACAAATTGACCATTTTAACTTACCGTTCAGTTCACAGTATTTTTCAGCGTCGGAAGGATTAGTTCCGTCCCAGAAATAAAGGTGACTTTCGGGATAGGCACAATAACACCAATTATCACCTTCTTCCCAGCCACTGTTCAGACCCCTGATCAGACTGTTTGCATCCCTGCACGTGTCTGTTGACCCTGAAATGAGGTTGAGCTGCCATTTCTACTAGGGTCTGATTATTACAGCGATCATGCAGAATGTATATGAAGTTGGTTGAGACCAGTGTGAACACAATAATACCAGTTATATTGGATTATGGAAAACATCTTTGTCTTGACCCGTACATTACAGATAGTGGATGAACGACAAATGACTCCAAGATATCAAGATAGAGGGGGATTATCGAGGCCGTCAAGTTGAATCGAGAATTGTTTCGACCGAAACCGAGACGCCTGTCGATTTCTAACGGTGTTCTCTCAGACTGATTCAGATCGGAATGTTCCGGTTTTCGAGACTAATATAACATTCGTGTGTTAATTTCAATGCGAATTTGATATCCGATAGGCTTATACATCGAGTTAAAATCGAGATCAACCGATAGAGATAAACGGGAGCCATTTGAGACGAGATAATGATCAGTATTACTTGTTATAGTGAAACCGTCTCGATATACGTGATTCTTAAGATTGGTTGACAGGAACGTAGCCATACTCGATGAAGCCGACATTTTGACAACGCCTCATTCGTTTTATTATCACCCCACATAAGTGAATCAGTGTGATATACGACGTTTGACCGTACTGTTCCACATGGCGGATAGCATCTTTACGAAAGATAGTGATCAACAAAGAGAGCACACGCACCTGAAGGAAGCGTGCCACTAACGGACACCCCACACCTGGACATCTCACAAAGCGCTGTAAGAAAAGCATGCTGATAGTCGAGTACATCCATCGCCGGACAGAAAGGCAGGCAAAGCCATCCCCTATGCGATGAGCCTGTAAAATAATTAAAAACGGAATTTCATAATTATAGAAGACAAACACTGGGTTAGCGACATCATATAGTACCATGTTAGAATCATGAAATATGTAAAAAAAAATCTAAAAGCGAAAGCCACTGAACGCTCCTTGATTATGCTGAGCCTTTCGCTGGCACCTACATTGATGAAACACATCAGCAAGTGAGAAAGCGACTGACAATCTCTAGTTCAAATGATGTGATCATATTTACACATATATTTAATACCAGTATCTTCCGGTGTCTTCGAATATAAGATAGAAAATGGAAAACACGGAAACTCTGACCGACGAGTGAAGGAGACGATTGGGTCAAAATTAAAAATCTCCACCTTGTTAGCCTCAGGCTTTCTAATATTTGTAAATGAATGTTCAGAAAACAGCCCAACAAGATAGTGACTGATGTATGAAGCGACACCGTACATGAAATTCGGAGACATTAATAATACTGTGATAGTCTGTATATTCTTGTTTGTAACCGATATTCTATTTCATAATAGAGAGACGACTGTTGCAACTGTACATACCTCCTAACTTCTCCAACGAATATACTGGCTAACTTATTAGTGATCCTGCACATTGTGGCAGGCTAACAGCGCAACGTTGGTAAATACATAGAGGATATTCCATGGTTAAGTTTGGATATCAGAAATATTTTTCGAGTGAAGGATGGAAGGATAACTCGGATGAAACAACATATTTGCCTAACAGCGTCACGCCAATGTAGGCCAGTGGTTTCACGCGCTAGCCTGGCGAAATATAATGATAAACTACGGTAAACTAAACTAAATATGGTATTTAAATGCACTAAAAAACATCATTTATCTTGCTAGAAAAATCTATATAGGTATAAAGGAACTAAATATTTCTCATATCTCCATGCGGGTTAAATATTCCTCCTATTTCCTAAATACGCATATCTCAACCAAGAGAAGCAGCTTTGCTGAGTTCGTGCCAGCAGTAAATCCATATCATACTTAAACCCCTACTATGTGTCATCGCATGTATGAAATCGGACGATATTGTTGACCAGCAAATAAATTCCTCAAATCCCACACAGAATGATAATCGAAAAAGGGCTTGGAGAAATATCAAAAGAACTTTGAAAATAGAGACTTTGAGGTTTGTGACATTTTCATATATCATTTACGAATTATCCCCCATTTTCAAACTTATTGACCAAATCAGCTTATGCTTTTATCCTAGTAACTCTTTGAGTAACTTTTGCACACGGCCACCTCCATGATTTAGTTCCTTTATACCTACAATGACGTACAGCCCCAGATGAACTGTGTGTAAAACAAAACAAAGGCAACTCCGAATACTGAAGTCATAACGATATTCTCTATGATAGCTACATAGTTGAGCCGAAATATAGAATATCGCTATAATGGCTTCAGTATTCGAAGCGCCCTTGTTTGGTAAATCTATATTATTCAGTGCTAAATGAAAAATAAAAGTTTGTACCCAGAAGAACAGACCTAACTTCGCTCATTCTTCTTTCGTCACATGGATGACTGAAGATCTCATATCCATTTTCACTAAAGAAGCCTATAGAACAATGCACCAAACGAGCCACATCTCACGGTACCGTAATTGTGGCAGTTGAGCGTAATATGAAAATTGATACAAAGTGTCGTAATATAATGAACTAATTTCTTGATCACCCATGCAAATATGGACATTGCTGCTTAACAATAAAATTTGATTCAATTTACTTGTCTAAACTTCGTTCGTTTTTCTCAATGAAACTTCGTGTGTTTAACATCATTTTGATTGAACCTATTTCATGCTATTCTGATATCGTGAACCACATATCACGCTTCTAGTATCTTCGACCACCTTGCATCTTTCGAAAGTCAAGACTTACCTTCCGTTGTTGTACTTTCTGTAGACTCTAGGGTTGTTGAGGGCATTGGAGGGCTTCGAGTCGCCGTCAGAACAAGCCTGAAACCCAGACAAAAGATGACACAAATACACCTCATCCTTGATTGAATAGTTCTGAAAATTTCAGTTCTATCCAGGATATTCATAACCCCAGTTCAACTTACTTTTATATGACTTAATTGACAAATTAGGTTATTAAGTCGTTGGTGGTTTAATGGGCGTGAATCATGGCATTTAATTACATGTACGTCTATGTAGCCGGATGTGGGAGCCAGGACGTGCATGATCGGTGCAAACATTTTAGAAGCAGTAAGGACATATTTCGCAGCTGATTTGAGTATGATATCCATATATTTATGTATGTCAGACTGACTTAGAAGAATGCTATCACGTATTATATGAGTACAGTATCATATTTCAACAATTGGATTGAATTAACGAGCTGTTCCCAACTGGACTCGATAGCTCAGTTGGTAGAGCAGTGGGACGGTATCCCCTAAGTTGTGAGTTCGATTCTCACCCGAGCCAGTATTTTCTGGCAGGGTGTTTCACAATGTAGGAATATAATTATATTATATTTCAACAATATATATATATTTTGTAGAAAATATGTGGAGAAGTGGTATAAGAGAAATAATAAATAACATCAGGTTTCAGTCATCTTCAGGGATAAATTATAATATAATTATATTCCTACATTGTGAGACACCCTGCCAGAAAATACTGGCTCGGGTGAGAATACTGGCTTCTGGCAGGGTGTTTCACAATGTAGAAATATAATTATATCATAATTTATCCCTGAAGATGACTGAAACCTGATTATATGACGACTGTTTTTTCCAACTCCATATTCTTTTCATGGAATATTGGACAGATGAAAGGTCATCGTTTCACACATTGTAACATGCTACACAGTCTATGAACTTCTGTATATAATTAAACCTGTACAAGTTGGGATCAGTAAGGAGTATCCGATATACCCGTAAGTAGGAATAATAACTACACAATTTGGAATACCAGATGAGTTGTAGACAATGAACATGCTTAAGATTTTACAGCACCTAACAGGTTCCAAAATATTGAAATACATTATTCAATCTATGGGCTGGTGAGAGAAAAGTAGTGAAAAAGTGTTTCTTTATTCCGACAATCAGCTTTGGAAAATGAGCCGTCAGACAACATCTATGGAGATACCAACTCAAGACTGGATTATTCGTTGATGCAGGTGATCCACGCATGATTATCTAATACAAACTGATCCATTGATCAAGTAATTCGCTTTCTTCTAATGTTGCAACAAATAATAGTGAAAATGAGATAAATTTAGACTCGGTTATAAGTCGATTAACTTGTTTGAAGAAGCTACCTGCCATAAACTGCTCCTCGGTAGTTTATGCTCGTTTTCTCCGTTAAAATTTTTACCAGGACTTTCAGCTTAGCCTTTTAATAACACTTATGCACTTTGAATACAAAGTTGCACCTATATCGAACCAAATAAATTTGTTCTAAGTTTGTCTCTGTTTTGACGATATCCGTGATTTAGTTGAAGAGGAATGCATTTTTTCGAATTATTCAACTTTAATCTCTCATAAACCATTTTCAAGACGAAATTAATCAAATGAGGTAAAGATAATAACGAAGACATTTGAAGGCTATATTTCCACACACCACTATATTTTCGTTAAAATAACTCAATTGTAGTAATCAGAAGATCAAAATTGTCACTAACCGCTTTCAGAACAAAAAAAAACTCCGTTTGATCAGTTCATTTATTGCAATTTAACTGATAAAAACTGATAAAGTTTCGACTCTATCTATTCGTTAAGGACGCTGAAACCTTAGGTGCCTATCATTAAAGAAGAGAAGATATTGCAATGACGAAAATTTCTTGTTGATCTAACAAACACGGATTATCCTTCTGAACTTTGTAGAAATGAAATACTTCAAAAGAAGGGGATAAGTGTACAGCACATTCACTGTCAGAAAACAATGTATACTGGTAGTCTTAAGCTGAAATCAGATATTTTCCACAGTTTTGATAGATAAGTACGTAGAAATCAAACGACATATAGAATTTGATCTTAAACCCCCCAAAGGTGAAACGAATGCTTGGCTCGTCTAAAATATGAACATATATACTTGAAAAATGAAAATAATATACAGATAAACTGAGTTTGTATGTGGTTAATTAGTATTAAGAAGAATACTACACGAATACAGTATGACGTTGTACACCGATTCTGTATTGACTTCAGCTAACTTACACTTGTTACATATGATGGTAGCGTACAACAGGTCGCAACGCTTCGTAATTCGTGTCTAATTTAGCTTAACCTGGAGCCATGAACCGTATGAACAGCGTATATTTTATACCACCATAATCAAAGGAATCAAAGCATTCGCCAATAAAAGACTTAGAACGAATCTGAATAAAGAATACCGCACTGCGATAAGGATTTTATATAAAGAACATCATGATGTCTTGCTGTCATTATTGAAAACCGATTACCGTTTCTTTCTGACAAGGAACGATCTTCGGTTTTTTTATATATTTTCATTTTATACATATTCGAAATTAATGCTAACTGCCGTACGAGATAAATATTTCGATTATTGACGCCGATATTCTTTTGTGGACAACGGTTGATTATTGTTATAGGACGTTCGAAACCATGCTACTGAACATGCCTAAACAAATACAGGAGTCAAGGGGGTAATTATCTTTATGAGCATAATGCCATATCCGGTTCCTTTTGTCCGTATTTAAGTAATTATTGTTCATTGTCCGTGTATTAATATAGTCCCAGTAGATCCAAGTGCTCATAGTTTGTGATTACTATACGATTTAAAAATCGGGGGTAACGTGTTAGTCTGTGTATTATAAGTGAATTCTAAATGGTGGCACGTTTAATACTAAGTTTACTGGCCACCAGCTCTCGCAGATAGTGGATATCCTCGAAAGCTGATGACCAATAAGGTTGGCCTTAAAGGTGTCACCATGTGATCATTGTGATTGTAGTTGTGACTGATTAACATGGTGGAGAATGAATTGCTTGGTCGGCATTGGGCATGACAGACTTTTGTTCTGAATAAGAACTTGCATTCAACTAACATTTTATCCTTTTGGACCATATGTAACGGTCTCAGTTCATCACATTCCACCAGATGACATTATTACATCATTGCTCCTGGATATTTGTACTCTCTAAAAAAAGTTGAGTGAAATTTCACTCAAGTAAGAGTGGAAATTCATCCAACTCAATACTTGAGTCAGATTTTCACTCAACTTGAGTTACTTTTCACTCAACTTGAGTGACATTCACTCAAGCATAAGAGTAGAAATTCATCCCACTCAAGTTGAGTGAACTTGAGTGGTTTTAACTCAAGCTGAGTGAAAAATAACTCAAGTTGAGTGAAAAGTAACTCAAGTTTGAGTGAACAGGTACATTTCACTCAAACTTCAGTGGAACAGTTCACTCAAGTTTTTTTAGAGAGTATGTAATTGCGCTCGAGACTTAAACCAAAATGAGATTGACTCTTTCGACTCGAGTGGGGACTTCAGTGATACATCTTTAATCGACTTAATGTCTGCTTCCCCAAAAATTTACATCATTGAGAAGAAAAGAAATGGGCAAGGATAAAAGCTGATCCGTAATACATGTATCTAAGTTATAATACCACGTTTATAATAGGTTAATGAATGTACGACAAGGTACGAAGTCTGTTAACATAGTAAAGGGTTGTTCATAACTCTGCAATGAAAATTGAAAATGAGCCTCACGCTTGATCGGCGTCAGATTTCACAGGTATTTGTTCTGAATACGAAGTTGCATTCAATAAATACTCTCTCGTTTGGGCTGTTTTTCACTATCTGACCGTCACATAGTTCATGATTCTCCATCAGGTGACTTGATATGGCTATTAAATATTTATATCTAATACCGCTCAAGCCGGTGCTAGGGGCCGTGTGGTCAGGTCATTCAAAATGTCCACATGAACAGCTTCAATGAAAGCGTCGCTGGAATACAACTCATCACGGGTATAAATTTTGGTTCTTGTGACGTTTCTAAATATGCAGTCTGTATATTTGTCTGTGGGGTCATATGCCTTCGTGTCAGTTCTCCGACATCGTTTTCCACCGCTCGTTTAAAATTGTTGCCTGTATATAGTGAGAGTCTGCTGGTGGACGTTTTGTCCCCGAGGTTTGCCCTCTGTACAAATCATTGTGATTGTAGTTTTGTGACTTGTAATCATGCTGGAGAATGAAACGTCGGACTTTACAGGTATTTGTTCTGAATACGAACTTGCATTCAATATTACTCTCTCGTTTGGGCTATTTTAATATGTGGCTGTCACATAGTTCATCATTTTCCATTAGATGTCTTGATAGGGCTATTACATCATCGCTCTGAAATATTTGTATCTAATACCGCTCAAGCCGGTGCTAGGGGCCGTGTGGTCATGCCATTCAATATGTCCACATGAACAGCTATAATAAAAGCGTGGCTGGGATACAAATCATCACAGGGATCTTTTTTTTTCACTGTGACTTCATCATAGCGATCATCTTGGATTTCGGTACATTTTCTATTAGAGCTTGATCCAAAATATGTGTGGTAACTTTCAGAACCCTACATAACGAAAATATTAAGGGAGCGGGGAGAGCATAGTGAATCAACTCACCACCTCTCCCAGACCATTGTAGGGTTAAAACACAATATGAATGTAATATCAATGTAGGCATTGTAAGATGTGCGTCTCTATCTGTCGTCTACGAAATGTGAACATAGTAGAAGGGAGGGAAGATCGAGAGTCAAATAGGGCAATCGACGCCCAGGATGAACTGGGAACAGGATCAGGAAATGTACAATGTCCACGACAATGTGCTGGTTTAGCTGTCGTCACTGAATACTGTCCAGGAACGTATCTCAGGCAGATTCCAACGGGTAAGGGAGGGTCAGACAAAGTAAATATTTAAAGACGAGTCTTTCCACTATTAGTTTTACGTTGCTATGTCAATCTAAAGTCTGCAATGGACACCCCGGTTGTTCCCGCCTGCTGTATTTTGTAATCCAAATATTCGACCGGCCAAAATTGCTGCATTAATGGATGCAAAAAGAACATGGTATCTTTTCCCCCTTAATATGAGACTACAACAATAAACTTTCATATTTTCTCTAACCAGAGGACTAAGTAGCTTTATACATGTACGGTAATTGTTCGACTCTAGAAGAGAGCATAAATCGATGTAATTAATGTTAATCGATAATTGCTGGTTATTACACGCCGTTAGCTCTGGCATTTATTGTTCACTGAACCAGATCAAGTCTGTCATGTCAATTTATTTCGATTGATCCACTTATCCGGGATTTCTGGGGTTCCATTGACCGGGCTCTGCAGGAGATCCCAGCATATAACACATATATTTAGGTGGTGGTCTGAGCATTGATACTCACATGAACTCTAATTTGTCATCTGTGGGCGACATAGGAATGTTTTTGTCAAATGAAACTGAGACATTTATATGTTATGACCGAACGTTTGGGATTATGTTTATGTATCATACAGTTCTGAGATGCATTTCGGCATAAAATTTTATTTATTGCATTCATTCACAAAATTCCAAAATCTCGAAAAAGTGATACGTCTGTTTGATGTACAATAGGCAGGGATCATATAGAGAATAAGAAAGTCCAAGGGCCGAGATCTGGGCCCCAGTTTGATATGTGTATATGACTGTGTCGAACAACATTCTCAACGTCATCCACTGTTGGTGTAACGGTCAGGGAGATAACCTCAGGGGGCTAGTTATGGCCTCTGCTCCTCTTGAAAAAAGCCCGTCTGATGTGGGTTATATCATCGCGTCATTCTTCCTCAATAATTGGGACGAAGCTGTATTTAAAGAAAAGATAAGATTTTTGATGTCACCAACCACACCTGCAGCTAGAGATTACTCCTCGCTGCGCCAGCATTATACTTACATGTACGTTCAAGGCAATATTGTTATTCGTACTTGGCTAGGTATTAATACAATGGCCAATGAGTAGCAGAGAGGGCAAATGTCAATGTTCCATACAAGGTTACTTCCCATCATGCCTAGCTTATAGGTGTGAAAATACTATTAAAATTCCTTACTTATTATGTAGTAAATTTGGCCGGCACATCTCCAGAAAAACCTATTCCCAATATTTCGTTGCAACAAATGACCTACCTTGCTGGAAAGACTGATTTGTTCTGTCAAATTTATCGGCAATTTGAACATATGATGAGCGACTCGATTTCGAACCAGCCGCCATCATAGACAATCACCCGGCAGAAACTAAAAATGCCCTAAAACACCATGGGCGTACCCGAAAAAAAGCTGTCACAATGTTGCTGTTCCAGCTTTTTTGTATATTTTGATTTGTAAAATAATCCAAAAAGAATTTCAATATATATGATACCAACCATTCCTTCCTGGGATGAATAACAGTCAATCAGCAGACGCCCTGTTTTCTGCGGTATTTCATCTTCTATACACACTTAATAGTGAAATCTAACCTAAAAGTAGACAAAAATCACTCAATATTATTCATATTTCTAAGGTGAAGTTGGGGATATAGTGGCACACAAATGTACAAATATTAGCACCCTTGGTCCAGCAGTTGCAAAGATACTAGTATGCAGCCATATCTCAAATTGTGCAAAAATGCAACATTTCCTTGTATCATCTTATCTCACTATCTTCAATATCAATATCTTCAGATAAATACCCCGGAATATAACTGAAAACAGTTAATAAGAAGATTGCAAGTGCCCAAGAATGCATCGATAGCAGTTTTCAACAACAACAAAGGAATGTTAAAATCTGCCTTAAGGTGTGAAAATACTATTAAAATTCCTTACTAATTATGTAGTAAATTTGGCCGGCACATCTCCAGAAAATCCTATTCCCAATATTTTGTTGCAACAAATGACCTACCTTGCTGGAAAGACTGATTTGTTCTGTCAAATTTATCGGCAATTTGAACATATGATGAGCGGCTCGATTTCGAACCAGCCGCCATCATAGACAATCACCCGGCAGAAACTAAAAATGCCCTAAGACACCACGGGGGTACACGACAAAAAGCTGTCAAAATGTTGCTGTCTGCAGACACTGTTCCAGCTTTTTTGTATATTTTGACTTGTCAAATAATCCAAGAATTTCAATATATATGATACCAACCATTCCTTCCTGGGATAAATAACAGCCAATCAGCAGACGCCCTATTTTCTGCGGTATTTCTATACACACTTAATAGTGAAATCTAACCTACAACTTTGCCATACGTCAGCCATCTTCGCCGCCGTCTTTTATCATTCTCCGAGCAGGGTTATTCTAACATATGATAGCGCGGAGATCGGACTAAAACTAAAACTGTCGAGATTACCTGAAGTGTTTGCAGATCATACCCGAATTGGGCAGCACTATTGGACTTAATTCACTGCAATCTCGCCTAAGCATGTTTTGCAAATTGCAGCACAAAAACAAATGAACCCATGATTAGTTATCGAAAAACAGCCTAGCCTACGGTATTTTTATTTTATTTTTTTGGAAGAAAAATTAAACACCGTTAAAATCGAAATCAAGAGGCCACACACATCTATAGCACGATGATATAACATATCTTTATACTGATTAGGTTCGATAAGGAATATTGAACTGGTAAATATTTGTTCGTGAAATGATGATTAGGTACATAAATATATATAATTGGCATCTGTCATTGATGAATCGACAAGACATATATGAAAATTAATCCTGCTGGGAGTTTGACAAATGTCAAGACAAATTACTGTAGCAGGTGTCGGTAAGACTGTTGCATAACATAGCGTAGTGATATGCATTTGTCTGGCCACCTGGTCCGTCCAGGCGATTAGTGATATATATTTTCTCTCGGGATCTGTGTCCACTCGACACGGCCTCGGATAATGTAGGGCATTAGTACCTCGAGTCGCAGAATTCATATTGGCATCCATGTTGAAAGCACAGCATTACGCGGGAACTCCGAACAGCGCATGTCAGCTGTATGACTTCCGTCACCATGGAGATCAGCTCGAGAAGAAAAACCAGGAGAAACACCCCAAATTAGAAGAGATCCTTCGCGGGTAGAATCAAGGGAATATCCATTTCATTTGGATATGTCTTTTATCTCCTGCTAAGGGAGAAATACAACGAGGACTAAGTGAGCGAAAATACATTCTATGGCATGTGATGTACCTCACGTGCGGCGGATCACGGTTTACAGCTGAGAGCTGTAAAATACTTACACCATTCATGCGCGAGGTACTAAGACGTCGACGGAATAGGCCGAGCAGTCGCGAATGGATCTGGTCCTGTCCAACGGGGTACGTTTAACCTTCACCGACTGGGTTCGTTTAAAACTGAGAATCTGACAACAGAGAAAAATGGGTAGGAAGGGTACCGTACCCAACATTTTCGACAGGACAAACATTTACCCCAAAACATATTTCCAAGCTGTTTTTTGTAAATATGTTGACAAATTCAAGTTAGACATTTGCCAGTTATCGGAAGTTGGAAATATTCCCCTCATGGTAAGGCACAGAGAGAAGCGAAATTGCACTTCCGAGATTATTGTGTCAGAAGCTAGACGGCAGGTCACAGGCCAGTGAACAGATTCAATAAACTGTTTTCTTGCGAAAGCCTTTTCCATGACTGTTAATAACAGCAGGGGTTCAGGCCATTGTATTCGGTCAACCATGCCCTCTGATTATCTTCACATTTGAAAATCTCGGACCCGTGTACTCCATGGCCTTGCCAAGTCAAAATCAGCAAGTATATATTTTAAATCTTGAAATTGTCATGTTTGTACAAACGATACTAGGTATGTTTTCAATCTAGAAAGCACGGGTTTATGTTTGCCTTACACATGGCCATGTGAGGTATGGTTGGAGCGACCATATTTGATCAAATATTTGGTTGTAGAACAAAGACTGTCCTCTCCCATCTCCCATGATTGATATCCGTTACGATATGATTTGTGAGATGTTTGCCCCCAACAACCGTGTTTGGTACACGCTCATAAATTTAGACCGCGGTTCGCAGCTCGTCATTCAGCGACTCATAGCAGAGCTTCTAGCAGCGCCCCCTGGCGTCAGATTTGGGATATCAATATGCAAAGATATAGAGCATGATATTCTCATTCAGCGACTCATAGCAGAGCTTCTAGCAGCGCCCCCTGGCGTCAGATTTGGGATATCAATATGCAAAGATATAGAGCATGATATTCTGTGTTGCTGTGCGAAGTTTGGAGTTCAAAGTATGAATGATAAAAAATTACAGATTTCCATATGTGAAGCAATAATTGCCCGTTTATAAACTACAAGTGGAGGATGACAACCAATAGGCAACCGTTGTCCATCTGATAAAATGAAGAATTCACAATGGCAAGATTTTTGTATTTAACAATGACCTTTGATCGCCTCTCTCTTGTACTCTTGTGCGTATATGAATTGTTGTTTACTTGATTGTCTGCTTGGGTCTGGATGCAAATATTGACAGAAGAGGTACACCCAATGGCAGTCTGTTATCAGCACGTCCTACATTTATGTAACGTATACTGTTCAAATTTGGTCAAACAGAGTTAGCTGCTGCAAAGATTGTGTTAATGCAATATATAAGAATGTGCGATTTCCTAAAATAGAAAAAAGTCTTGGGAATGATTTATATGTTTCTTAATCAGATGCAATAAATTTTCGTTAATAGATTATTCGTTATCTAAGGTGGATGCTTCGGAGTTGCTGCTGACAACAGGCATTAGTCAACGTCTCAATATATCCACTTATTGGTCCACCCATCAAAATTATTTTGCCAGTGAAGCACCATGACAAAAGTTCCATTTGTAAGACCGTGGAGCCCTAAACCCCTGTGCAGACCATTATCTATGCAAATTTGCTTAGTATACTAGAAAAGACGAGAGATCCTGAAGGATCTTGGCGCCCACCATTGTCCGATAATTGTAAGCTAATGACAAGAGGATCTTTTTGTCCATTGTTACTAAGAACAAACAATTGATTTGTAATTTTGTTACAGAATTTCGAATTTGAGCGAAAAAAGATCGAAAAAGGGACACTGGAAAACACCAAGATATCATCTTTCTAAGTGTAAGGAGTTTAAAGATTTCTAGAAACTGTGCTTATGTCAGCTGTACTAGTACAAGAGAAAAGAGCAAAGTTAGTCTGAAAGTGAATGTCCGGAGGATCATTCGTCTTCGTTCTATAGTATTTTTTTTTTCACGTGTCATCATTGGGTACTGGAAGCGAAGACAAATGTCCCTTTGGCATAAGCTATGAAACATACTTAAGATTTTATAATTAGGAACGAATGCTAATTCTGTTCTGTTTACTGGGCTAGTTCGAGATATCTCTTTTAAGATACCATGCTGGAAAATAGTAACATGGTACCATACTTAATACTGAAGGGATCCACGCAGCAATGTTGAAACTTTGAAAGTGTCTGAATCCTGATTATCTTCCTGGGATCGAAACACGCAGCAGTCTAAAGTTGTCGAGTTGTAACGTTGTGTCACAAGAGTGACATCCCTTCATGTGGCCGACCCGTCGGCAGACAAAACAGTTCACTGGACTAAGAAAACTGATTTAAAATTTGAAAATTTGCAGTAGTTCCTGAGAAATCGCGATAACAAGGTTTGATGGGGGAAATCCAAGATGGTCGAATCCGGCCAGAAAAGGTATCTTGCACAACTAGACCCCAAGGAGAACATATGTACCAAATTTGAGAAAGATCCATGCGGTAGCTCCTGAGAAATTGCGATAACAAGTTTTCATCAGGAAATCCAAGATGGCCGCCTTGTGGCCATATTGAATTTTCGAATCGGACCAGAAAAGGTATCTTGCATAACTAGACCACATGGGGAACCTGTGTGCCAAATTTGACAAAGATCCATACAGTATTTCCTGAGAAACCACGTTTCATGGGGAAATCTAATATGGCTGCCTGGTGGCCATATTGGATTTTCGATTCGGACCGAAAAAGGTGTCATGCACAACTAGACCCTAAGGGGAACCTGTGTACCAACTTTGAGAAAGATCCATGCAGTACTTCCTGAGAAATGACAATAACAAAGTTTCATGGGGAAATCCAAGATGGCTGCCTGGCGGCCATATTGGATTTTCGAATCGGACAAGAAAAGGCATGTTGCACAACCAGACCCCAAGGTAAACCTGTATACCAAATTTGAGAAAGATCCATGCAGTAGTTCCTGAGAAATCGCGATAACAAGGTTTCATGGGGAAATCCAAGATGGCTGCCTTGTGGCCATATTGCATTTTCGAATCGGACCAGAAAAGGTATCTTGCACAATTAGACCCCAAGGGGAACCTGTGTACCAAATTTCAGAAAGATCCATGGAGTAGTTCCTGAGAAATCGCGATAACAAGGTTTCATGGCGAAATCCAAGATGGCTGCCTGGTGGCCATATTGGATTTTCGTATCGGACCAGAAAAGGTATCTTTGCACAACTAGACCCCAAGGGGAACCTGTGTACCAAATTTGAAAAAGATCCATAAAATAGTTCATGAGAAATCGCAATAACAAGGTTTCATGGGGAAATCCAAGATGGCCGCCTTGTGGCCATATTGGATTTTCGAATCGGACCGGAAAAGCTATCTGCACAACTGGACCCCAAGGGGAACCTGTGTACCAAATTTCAGAAAGATCCATGAAGCAGTTCCTGAGAAATCGCGATAACAAGGTTTCATGGGGAAATCCAAGATGGCTGCCTGGCGGCCATATTGGATTTTCGTATCGGACCAGAGAAGGTATCTTGCACAACTAGACCCCAAGGGGAACCTGTGTACCAAATTTGGAAAAGATACATGCAATAGTTCCTGAGAAATCGCAATAACAAGGTTTCATGGGGAAATCCAAGATGGCCGCCTTGTGGCCATATTGGATTTTCGAATCGGACCGGAAAAGCTATCTGCACAACTAGACCCCAAGGAGAACCTGTGTACCAAATTTCAGAAAGATCCATGCTGCAGTTCCTGAGAAATCACGATAACAAGGTTTCATGGGGAAATCCAAGATGGCCGCCCTGTGGCCATATTGGATTTTCGAATCGGACCAGAAAAGGTATCTGCACAACTAGACCCCAAGGGGAACCTGTGTACCAAATTTGGGAAAGATCCATGCAGTAGCTCCTGAGAAATCGCGATAACAAGGTTTCATGGGGAAATCCAAGATGGCCGCCTTGTGGCCATATTGGATTTTCGAATCGGACCAGCAAAGCTATTTGCACAACTAGACCCCAAGGGGAACCTGTGTACCAAATTTGGGAAAGATCCATGCAGTAGTTCCTGAGAAATCGCGATAACAAGGTTTCATGGGGAAATCCAAGATGGCCGGCTCATGGCCGCCTTGTGGCCATATTGGTTTTTCGAATCGGACCAGAAAAGCTATCTGCACAACTAGACCCTAAGGGGAACCTGTGTACCAAATTTCAGAAAGATCCATGCAGTAGTTCCTGAGAAATCGCGATAACAAGAATTGTTTACGGACGGACGACGGACGCCGGACGACGGACGGACGACGGACCACGGACGAAAAGCGATTTGAACAGCCCACCATCTGGTGATGGTGGGCTAAAAAACAGACTTGAATGAGTGAAATTGGGCACCGTTTTTGAAGATTCTCTTTCACAAGTCAGGTGAGGAAAGGGACGTCTACTTTCATGCAAGTAACAATCGAATAAATCAAACAAATACATGACAAGATGGAATTTGTTTCTCAAGTTTAACTTGTTTCCATCGTAAAAATGACAATGAAAAGTGACATGTATATTGTACACAGCCTGTCTCAGCTGACAGAATCATTCCCCACTTGAGAGACCACATAAGCTCGTCTACTGATATTGGCACGATGCCAATTTCATTATAATTGTTGATAATCAATTTGGGTAGTGCAATAGAATAGGAATAATGATTTCATAGTCGTACTCAATGGTTATTTTACGCACGATTAGTGTGGGAATTTTTTTAAATTTTAGGGCGCGGGCTTCGTCCTTGCCCTAAATTACAAAATTTTCCACACTAACGACCCCGTGGTCGCTCCAATTTTGCGTTTTCTTTTTTTTTTTGTATGAGAGAGAAGTCTGACCCCAGCCAAACAGTCTGTCAGAAATTATCGGTCTTGTGGCTGAAGAGTCATTGGAAGCTCGGAATTTCATGCTCCACGCTGCCAACGGCTTCATGCTCCACGCTGCTAACGGCTTCCTTTACCAGATCTCGTTGAATCATGCAAATTAGCTAAGCTACTATCGCTAGTTTTACCATTCCATATAAGATATTAATACCTTAAGAATAGATAGCGGAATTACCAGTCGAGCCGATACGCATAGTTCGCTTTCCCCTTGTCGCCGTTATTTACTCTTCAGATATATCGCAAACTTTGGGTAGAGAAATAAGCTTGTCTGACACTGAAATCCAAGAAATTTATCGATATATATAGAAAATATCATGGTTGTGTAAACTTGTCACTCGATACCCTACCATAAGTACCAACGGAATCTGTTCAGTAAATGTGGAATTTCTTTAGACTTTCATTCAACAAACTATGGAACAATTATCAGAAAACATTTTCAAGACGCTGTTAATTAGTGTCTTGGAGTTACATGTAGGAGTTAGAAGCACAGCATCTTTTTTTTAACATCATCATGGCTTGCTGACTTCCTTTAAAATTGTGGACCGCCTATGTCTTGTAGAGAACAACATTAAGCTCTTATTATTTTTATTTCATACACATTTAGAAATTGGTGCTTGCTGTCATGCGAAACATAGGGCTTTCTGTTATTGACGCGGAAATTCATTTATGCCCGACGGTTGAATGTCGAATGTCGAGATCTAAGCCAGCTATTCATTAAATTAGATTATGACTACATCTACATGTATATTCATAAATGTATTCTTGTCCTGACGATTAAACTACCACTTTAATATTAAAAGCAATAAATTTTCCCATAAGAGTACATCAGATATGATCTAAGATAATCCGGGAAAACACTTAACGTGGGAGGGTTGTCCTATCGCATGATGCCCATCGTTAATCGAGTTCGAGGTATGGTTTCCTTGGTATGGTGTTCCTTGCTATAAGTAAGCAAAAAAGCAGGACACGAGGATTTACAAGTTAAATCATTTCAAAACAAATCTTTACTTCTGTCGAAATTCAGCTTTCCAATAGCAACAGACAGTGATCTTCCAGTTTTGTTATAAAAAAAATATCGTAGAATTGATGAGAGAAAATTTAAGGAGGCTGCTGATTTCCATTAGGTATACACGGCCAGCTAAATTCTCTTCGCACTGGAACATGGAGCTTGAAACAAATATGTAGTATGGACAGCTTCTCCTCAGGGATAGAGATGTATGCATAGAGAACGTAGTCCCGCAACCACCCTTACACCCTTTCACCGCCTCTCACTCACCTGATATTGGTGCATCCGTGGCCACAATTTGTTAATTTATCCTTTTTTTTCATTAGGGAAGACAACTCTTCCCGGCCATTGCTTGGTGAACTTTTAATGAGCGGGTTACCTCCCATACATCATTCGCAGGACGGATATGTTCTTTTTCTCCAATTCATGGACTTTCTATGGCAGTTGCCTGTAAAGCACTACCTGAACGACCACGTTACGGAGTTCTCTGGGCAAGATGATGGTTTGAAGAGCTAATCACATGCTGAGCACTCTCTCAATATTGATTTCGTACGCTGTTACTCCTTATTGTTTAGACCCAATCGACTGTGATACTCTAGAAACGACTTGGAAGTTCATTTGGACAAACAATAATGGTAAGTGATTATGATTTTATATACAAATGTCGCCAAGTCTTGCTGGCAGCATTGAAAAGTGTTGACCGCTTCTCTCTTGTAGGAAATCATCTTTTTATTCTTATTATTTTTAATTCATACACTTTTAGAATTGGTGCTGTCATACAGAACAGATCGTTCGATTATTGACAGGGAGATTCCTTTATGGACGACGCCTGAATACTGAATTTCTGATCTGACGCTTCGAATAGCAATGAACATACTAGTCAGTCGCGGTTAGTTCTGTACTGGTGGCTTGTGGTATTGGCTGGAACAATGCATCATATATTTCTTCAAAATGGACAATGATGTAATTATATTCGTATAAACTGTCAATTTGCTTTGCTTTGGAATATTGGTATTAACAGACTTAAAATTTCGATTGCCAATTTATTGGGGAAATGTTCAAATCACGACGGGCAACTCTGCTTTTTCACATATACAAAGTTATTGATGTTTCATTCGGGAACACGATACATTCTCCGATGGTCGGTATGCGGTGTTACGGGGGAATCTTAGAAAATGTGTGAGGTAATTGGCCAAGTATGAAATGTCCAGTTCTCAAAAGTCCTGAATAAAACAGAAATTTGCTGGGACAGTACAAGTTTGTTGATAAATTTCATATATCACAGCTTATCCGAAACAATGGAGGTGAACACTCATGCATGTTTTTGTAACATATCGAAGGCATTCGGTTCTTTTTGCCATAAATTACAACACATATAAGGGAAGTGGGAAGAGGTGCCGACATACTGACTGCGTCACATGACTTCACAGAATAGTCTTCTGGTTAACCTATTCTAAAGCACATACCAAGAATCTAACGATTCGTGATATGTGTTGTATCTCAGGTACGCTTTTATTGTACCTGTTCATGTGGCAACTTGGTTGATATGACCACACGGCCCCTAGCACCGGCATAAGCGGTATTAGATACAAATCTAGAGAGCTATGATGGAAATGCTCTGACAACTCGTATGCTGGTAATTGGTGAGCTGTTTCGCTGTGACAACTCGTACTTTGGAGATTGGTGAGCTGTATCGTCGTCAGATGTAAATGACGGCATTTAACACAAAAGACTAGTCTGTAAAGGCTTTCTCTCTAAACTTTAACAATATGGTATAAAAGGTGCAGTACGCTAATTATTTCAAAGTTACCGTAGTCTTAGATTCCAGATAATAGCAGTTTGAAAATTGTCTTCTGATATCCGTCCACTAATGCTTGAGTTCCTCAAGGCCCCATATTAGGTCTCCTCTTATTCGTCATATATATCAACGATCTAGGTGATAAAGTTATAGGTATCCCCAGACTTTTGCAGATGACTCGACCCGGCATCATTCGTCCCTAAATATCCTCCAAATAGAAATAACCATGAATCGCGATTTAAAAATCCGACTCGAATGGTCCAAGTAATGGCTCTACAGCTTTTTGGCCTCCTATTCGGTTTACTCCTATTCTGTTGAGTAATAGAAACCTGTTAAGTATGGTAGGCCAACCCTGCCACAGTTCATTGCGTATTGAAGGTATTGAAATTGTAATTTCAATACAGTGAAAGTTTCGAATTTCATTGTATAGAAATTCAATTGCAATGTATTGAAAATCGACTAATGCAAAACGTGTATATAAAAATGCATTGAAAATCAACCACTGGCATGACTTGTTACAGAGCTAGTTGCACCTGTTCTGGCCCGACATAACGGAGAGTTTAGTACCGAACTAAGAATTGTACTGTGAAATTTAAATAAAGCATTGACTTGATGGGCTGGGAAATCCGCATGGGAAGCAGCCCTCAAACTACAATTTCAAGCATCAAACAAGCTCTTCAAATATATGCTGCGGTGAATATTCCTTCACATACAGCTAAATTAAAGCCTACCACCGAGGTTCTCAACGGACCCCCATTTAATGCGATTTTCCTTTTTTATTTTCATTCCCAATATAGTCCGGGAGCCACTCTCGAGAACATGTCATTCCGTAGCATCCCCAGTTTGTTTGACTTCTTTTTCATGAAGATCAACATCTCTCGGTCAGTTAAATGCCTGATGGAGATATCTACGGTGGTGCCTAAGGTTGCTACATGCAATTGTTTGATGCTGACTGGTTTTGAAAAATTTAAAACCGGAGGGTAGGGGTAATTCAGTTCTCATATTTTTATTACCCCAGCGCTTCGCGATCTGAAACTTACACAAATTTACCTCCGAATAATGACCTTTCAGATAAAACAGTCCAAATTTCACTAGCTAATATAGCCACGTCATAGTGACGTCATATGCTTGAGAAGCCTTTGTCTCCTGAGTTTTGGGAACTATTTTCTCAAATTTTCTCTGTTTCTTTCGCAGTAATCCATTCTTGATGATATTGTACACATAATCTTGAAAGATATATGTCTCTCGTTTAATTCTAGACCAGATACGTCTTTCTACTAAGTCCCGTTTGACCTCAGCATGGATTCATATAGATGTTATCCGGTCATGACACCATTCAATCCAAATGGGGGGCAGGGGAGATTATCCTCCCATATTTTCTTTAGTTCGCGGTTTATCATACTGAAATCCTCCACGCATTGCTTTGGGATATCGACCTGAAAGATGGAGTAATCAGACTTCCGGTAACAGCTTTAGTTTCGTCGCTATGACTTCATAAATCTAGAAATTGTATTTTCCCTTTATTTGTGTCTGATTATCGCGCCTTGTTCTGTTTTTTTTTTTTTTTTCCTTTCTTTATTTCTATAAAATGTTACGCTTATATCTGGATAGTGTTTACAAAGGTTTCATTTGAACCAAGTGTCGTACAGAAGCAAATTAATAAGATTTTGTGGGTGACAAACTAATAATCTGGCCTGAAATAAGATAGAAAAACAAAATCTGATTGAGAGTGTCCCACAAAAATCGGGGTTAGTTGGAATTTCTCGTGTCTCTTGTCCACTCAAGGTTATATTGTGAAAACTTGGATTATAATGAATTTTGCATGGGTATACGTAACTTTGACACAATCACAGCAAGGGATTGGGAGAAAATATTAATTGTAATGAATAAGAAACGACTTTATTGCTGGAGTTTGTCTGTTTGCTCAATCTTGTTTGCAATGAATTATAGGTAGACTCGAAATGGCGACCGTGTTGGGATGGTCTAATATCTCGGTAAACTAAGATGGTATAGGGGCCGTGAGGATAATTCATAGTCTCCACATGAACATGAACATCTGCAATAAAAGCACGGCCGAGATACTTAGGCTACGTTCGATAATCCACCTCATTCTTGGGTCTGAAAGTGAGGTGCCGAGGGAAGCCGAGTCATATGGTGGCTTTTTAGCTGCCAGTCGTCGTCAATTTTTCCCACCTTTCTGCATATCGCTCCAATGTATTATCTGTATATGGTAGGTATCTGCTGCTGGACTGTTAGTCTCCGAGGTCATTCGACAAATATGTGTAGATTTATTATTTGGTGGGAAATTTAAGCTGTATGACGTCGGGCATTACAGGTTAGTTTTTCAGGGTATTCTTGCATTTACCATGTTTACCCCATGCGGAGACATTTACGCCATCAGACGTCATCGATGCTCATCCATTAATATCAAACGAGTTATTTGTTTTAGCTGCTCTGTCATCACAGCGCCCGAGCTAGTGTATCTAAATCCGCTTAAGCCGGTGCTAGGGGCCGTGTGGATACATCATATTCTTCACATGAACAGCTGCAATAACAGCGCGGCTGTGATACTAAGGGTAACTTCACCGTATTCTCGGGTCTGAGGTCTGAATGTGAGGTGTCGAGAAAAGCTTGTGGTTGAGTCATATGGTCGCTTTTTAGCCGTCAGAAATGTGGACTTGATAATATGTAAAGAGACAGGGCGGCCTGAAATAGTGCATTTCCAAGAACTTCAAAATTGAGCTGGGTGGCATGACAGATCACCCTTGTCAATGTAATATTTTGTATTTGCACATATCCACGTTCAAGACTACATTTTCTATTGTAACGCCAACGACGTCATTATATCAAGCGTAATGCCCTTTGTTTTACATCATGACGCTGTCGTCATATCCGATTGTCGCATGACGTCACAATACAACGTCGTTAAAAGAGCGATACATTGTATAGGATTTTTCCTACCCGACTCAAACGCCCACTGACGGACAGGAGCAAATACTCTTACCGTTACAGTTGGGAGACTTCCGTATTGTAATACTTAATATTCTATATAGCGACATGTACGATTGGGGAGCATTGATAGGATATTAAGATTGGGGGTTGTTTGGATATCATGTGTTTTCACAGTGTTCAAATGAATATCGCATTCAGAGCGTGACTGATACTCTGGACACGACTTGGAATTTATTTGGATAAAGAATAATGATCAGTGATTTCGGAGTTTATGTATAAAACATCATTATGTCTTGCTGACATCATTGAAAACTGTTTTTCTTGTATTTATTTCATACACATTGTAACTGAGACTAACTGTCATACGAAATAGGTCTTGCGATTATTGAAGCGGAATTTCTTTATGGACTGCGGCTGATTATTGAATCTTGATATCGGATCTAACACTTGCTAGTGATATAACTATTTTATTGACAAATTCATATATGTATTGGATCTTTCTTTTCGTATTTTTTTTCAATTACCTTTTATACAAAAGGAAGGCATTGGAATGTTTTTTTGTTTGTCAATATCAATTAAGCATCACAGTGTAATAGAACGTTCCCATAATGTATATCTAGCTTCAAGAATGGAACCAAAGAAACTGACAAGTATCCATTTTCGAATGAGATATATTTATCGAATTAATTTATATGAACTGAGGTACACATTTTCAATTTCGACCATCCACATTTTCTTTGATATGGATGTTATACGAATTAGGTCTTTGGATTATACACGTTGGGTTGGTACGGGTTTATGTTGCTTCAATGCATTTTGTCTCACTTCATGCATCATATTTGAAAATAGTTTGATGAGATCTGCCTTTCGTCTTCTTTCAATACTTTCTGATCTGAATCCATTCCTTTCATTTCATGTAACATTCAGTCATTTCATCTAGCAAATTACCTGGTTTTCTCTAATTAGATATCGAAACATTGGTGAGACTAGAAAAGTTGAATCCATCTTCTTTCTGTATGTCCATAATTTCGACATGACACTGATGGAGTTAACAAATGCAAGCGGCAACTTTATATAGACCCGTTCTTAAATTGGTTAATAATTGACCACAGGTTAGATTAATAAATGCAAGCGGCAACTTCATGTAAAGCCTTTGTTGGATAAGAGTTGACCACTAGCAGCTAGTTGATAATCCTTAACCTAAGTCGAGCAGAGTTTAACATGTGTGAAACATATTAAACACATACCATAATTAAACGTAACATTAAAAGGGCGGTGAGAAACGAAGCCGGAATACTGACAAGAAGTCATATTACCCCACCGACAAATATACTGACTGCATATTTCTAAAAACATCACAAGAACCATAAGTGACCCCTGTGATGATTTTTATCTCAACCCCGCTTTTATTGTCACTGTTCATGTGGATATATTCAATGACATGACCACACGGCCCCCAACACTGACTTGGGCGGCATTAGATACAAATATTTCAGAGCGACGATATATAGCGCTTTAACACTGGCTATGCTATAAAGCATATACACGAGAGTTCAAAACAGACATTACAGAGACTTCATTCCAGAAGTATTGATAGTTTGATTCCTCGTTTTGCTCAACTAGTATCCAACCACATTGTGTTAAAAGCTTGAGCTCTCTAGACCCAAGTGTGAAGAAGATATCGAAGCATAATCACCCCTACCCCCCCATTCCTTGTTTGTTTTTGTGTTACTCAGAGAGAATTGGGAGAAGGCATCTCCCAATTACTCATTGCCGTAGACGTCAACACCCAGTTCAAAGTAAGCCATGCATTCGTGATCTTGAATACACACATCAAGCAAAAGCTAACAGGGTAACAATACACCGTTGGAAAATTACAACAAAAGGTCCAGAAAAAATACTTCCATGGTGATAATAACGATAGTGACACCAATATTGAAGATAATCGGAATCCGATTGCTTTATCTGAATGATCCGTACACAGACCCAATATCTGTTAAATTTCATTGCGTTAGGATCGGGGAGAAATAAAATATTAGAACGTAATCACCCCTACCCCATTTTCGGCTTCATATTTCTCATGCTCTGGTGCCGTTAAACATGGTTATATTGCATCCATCAAGTGTATATTAGATGGTTACACCAGATCTAGAATTAACGAAGAGAGAATTATCTTTCACAAATACAAATCAGGCAGAATGCAAATAGAGTTTCTGCAACTGCAAAACAAAAAATCGAGTCTCATTTCTAAGAAAAAATCGAGGAAAAATGTACCCTCCAAGTTATGACGTCATCATGCCGTAAAAGACGTGAAAGGCGTAACTTGGATTACGTTATCTAATAGAACATTATTCTAAGGTCAGGTATGGGAAGTTACAGAAAATTTAGTGCAAGAATAAAAATGATATTCGTTCATAAATACCCCTACCCCCATCTTAGAGTTAATTTTGTCAAAGAAATGCATGCTGTGACCTTAGGCACCACGGTAGATGCCTACATCAGATCTAGAACTGATCAGCAGATGATACTCGTTCATAAACAGTGGTCAAACTAAATCTACGCGGGGGGTGCTACGAAAACCTTATTTAGACCCCTTTTTGCGATTTGGCTACCGGACTAATACAGTTTTGAAAAGATTTGGTCAGGCACCAAATCCGTTAAAAATCTAGCATGCTTTCGTTATTGCAAACACTTCGACGACGTTAGCCGTCCCCATCAAATAAAATTGTGTAATAACAGTAGTGAGACTGAAATCTCATAGATGGGCTCCGTATAGCGACTTGATTTTTGACCCTCATATAGTTTACCCAGTTAAACAGAGTTAAACTTAACGTTGCCTTGCATAGCCAGTTTCATACCAGTAATATCGTCTCCGCGAGATTGGGGACTGCCTGCCACGTTAAGTGAGCTCCCTGACAGCTATAAATTAAGCGTGATATAAAGAAGGAAAAACATAAGTTGTTGCAATATTTGTAATCCGGTGTTATATAGTGGTTCAGCAGCTTCAGAATAGGGTCACCCTATTACTGTTGCAGCCCGACCAAGCTGACGAAGAGCAGCATGGCAAACCTCCAAGAAAAACCTCATTTCATTGGTTGATTCTCAATACATTGAAATTACTTTTTCAATACATTGAAATCTAATTTTCTATACATTGAAATTCGGGGATTATCAGTGGTTGATTTTCAATGTATTGATATTGCATCTTCAATATATTGAAATTCGAGGCTTACGATTGGTTGATTTTCAATGTATTGAAATTATAATTTTAATGCAGTTGTATCTATTCAGCGAAACGAATTGTGGCAGGGATGGCCTACCATAGTTAAGAGGGTTCGTTGCCTTTCATATACAAACAAATCGATGGTAAAGCCCTCAAACTCAGACGGTTTAGCAGAATACACATTATGACCACGTCGAATGTCTTTGATGAGGACCAGGAATTATTAAAGGTGAAATGCAAAGGTTCGTCTAAATCACTTGATATTTGCAGAAATAATGTGTATATTAATTTCATTTCAGTTTTAAAACATTTCCTTAAGCCTAATAAAGTTAAAAACTAAAAAATGTAACGCTGTATTATTTACGAAATTTAGATCCGTACATGATTACCTCCCCCTGGGGGCGCTGCGATACGTGACGGAGCAGTGGGACCAGACACAGTCTGCACAACATGATGTAGCTGCATTGCATTGTATGGAAATAGCTCACATAAATAAGCTAGGCTATTGCTCACGAAGCCCTTGCTTGTGTCATTCGCTTCCCCATCCTTCAATACGGGGGATAAAAAAAAGTCGGAATTTATCAATCTGTATTTCCGATTCTCTCGGTATGACTGTCACCCACGGCCCCTACAGTGTCGCTGATCCTATCGTTGTCTGCTGGTTCCTTGTTCACAATAGGTTCGTGTTGGTAAGGCAGGGGCACCCCTGCACTAACCATTGCCGTGAATTCCTCTTCAGAAGACGAGGAAGAAGTGTAAGAAAATTCCTGCGCATCACTGTCGCTGTCTACATTCATGTTAGCCACCATTTTTTGAGTGTGGCTCAACTATGACGTCACAACCTCTGGTGAAAAAGCTCCGAATCAAGGGGAGATAAGCGATGCACTGTTTTCAAGCCGCTGATCATATACATAAAGCAGGGTTTCGAAATGTCCCCCCCCCCTGCCACACACACCCGAAGCCTGTACAAGTCCCCAAAATCCCAGCCCTGTAGATAGGGGTAAAAAAAAAACTCATTCATATATGGGAATCGAGTAATCAGAGTCACTATTGACCTATAATTTGGCATAGTTTTAATTTTAACAAAACCTGCCTTATGCTTCTCTACCAATTTTCAACATTATCTCTACAACGACAAAAAAAAAAAAACTGACACTCCGTGAATTTATAGCTTATCATAACAAGGTCATTTTGAGCCACTATAATTCAGATTAAAGGATCATGGGTAAATCGAAAATGGCAAAAACGGTATTTTCATGGGTTCTCTTCAAAATTCATTCCTTTTCGTTGTGTTCAATAAAAGGTCAGATAATTATTTCTCAATTTACTCTGTATTCTTTTTGTTTTTGAGAAAATAGCACAAATAAGAAAAATCGGACCGAAAAATCGACCAATTATGCGTTTTAGAATATAACGTCACTGTGAAAACATCAAAGCGGCCATATTGAATTTGTTTTCATTTTCTGGTAGAGATTGACTCCAAGAAATTTCGGACTCCCAGCTCAAGAAGTAAAAATATAAACACATACACATATAGCTAGTGCGGGCGAAACGGCTCCTTTCCAGGCGTGGGAAGGCCGCGAATAGCGAAGGCCTGGTATGGCTAACGCTCATCCTCTCATAATTTGATCGTACAAATACCTAAATGTCATCATCACATTTAATATCGTAAATATACCAATTAACATTTCGGCTGTGGCGTATCTGTGCAATTTTAAGGTCATTGGTGATATAATGAATCGGGACGTTTAAATAGACGTACTTGAAATGCTACATACATTTACACATGTATTTGCATGTCATTATATAACGTTATAACCCTACCACTCCTGGGGGTTGGGAAACAATATGGCCCCCTAACAAAATTTCCATCATATCTGCGAAACGATCAAACCTTAAGAGCTGACACTTCGTGACTTTATAGTTTATCATATTTTAATGATGTTGAGCCTATTTGCATAAACCCTGAGCAGAGAATTATGAGTAAAGTCAAAATGGCGACCCAGTGGGGAACCAGAAAAGTGATGTTTTCGTCATTTTTCTTCAAAATGTCTGCTTTTTTGCGAAGTAAAGGGGCAAAAGCTATTTTATTTCACATCACATTTTTATTTACTGATTTTCCATGCAGTTTTTGCGGAAAAAGCATGATAATAAAAAATCGAAAAATTGTTCAAAAATGACTTTTGAAAATGACGTCACTGTGACGTCATCATGGCGGCCATCTTGGATTTGTTTGCATTTTCGAGTAGAGCTTTACCCAAGGATATATTGTCGTAAGCTCCCGCTAACTCAAGGGACAAGAAAAATATCGAAATGCTCCCCCCCTCCCCCAGGACTGAACAAGTTCCAAAATCGGC
This sequence comes from Hanleya hanleyi, assembly GCA_036873755.1. Lineage (NCBI taxonomy): Eukaryota > Metazoa > Mollusca > Polyplacophora > Lepidopleurida > Hanleyidae > Hanleya > Hanleya hanleyi. The sequence goes on along the minus strand of JAVTVY010022790.1, from coordinate 20,549 downwards.
CAGGCTGGACAGGGCTGAGGCGTATCGCGCTAATTTCTTCACCAGGGGACAGAAAAAATGTTCGAGAGTGGTGATCTAAGAGACAGCCTCGCCAAAGAACATGATGAAGGCCTTTTTTCGTACACCTTTTATTTTGGAACACAACACCAACAGCAGTTTGCTGTCACGACCTGCACCGTTTTTACTCAACTACGGCAGTATATATGTATATAAACATTAGCTAATTTTGTCAAAGACAGAAGCGGTCAATAGTTTCCCCTGATGCCAGTAAGACACTGTTCCAGTCGTCAAATCTGTATTATTCTTTCTTCATGAATTTCCACGTGAATTTTTTTTTAGTGTTGTATCTCAGTCACGATTCCAATGAGTCAATTCCGTTGGAATAACGACGACGTGTAAGGGCTGTTGAAGCACAGGATCTCAGATTGAAATGCTGGCCTGGGAAAGATTTCTAATGACTCGGGATAGAATAATTAAATTCGGGATAGAATAATTAAATTAAATTAAAAAGCTTGAATAGATATGCTTGCAAAGAAATGAGCTAACTGGATCTCATTCAGAGTCCTGGAAAAGCAAAGTAAAATGTTCAGTCGAAGTGGTTTCACATGCAGGCGTCTCGAAATGTGTTTCAATAATAACTTTTTGTCAATTTGGTGACTTTTAGACCAACAGACAAGCGAATGACATATGCATGTGTTTTTACTGAAGATTCTTATATGACTCCTCATGCGAATTTGGAAAATCTAGAACGCATCGTGCACTGTATGATATAAGAGAAAACAAAGTCGTGTTTCATCAGAGAAATTCGATATTTTATTGATGAAATCTGGCCAACAGCAAAACGGAATTTATATTATGGGTTTCAACGGGACCAATCTACATAATAATAATCTCGAGCCCCCGGACCATAGGCACACTTGGCATGGAACCTGGTGCTGGCATCTGCCAGGTTCGGATTTGATCCCCGCTTACATTCGCATTGATGACCATTGCTGTTCTGAAATCTTTGACCATTCCGCAACAGACGTCTATTGCCAGGGACACGACAACCTGGAATAGATATTAATTATAATCTGACTGGCAGTATCCCACCTACTGATGTTTTGAAAGTTCGATAATCAGCAATCCTATCTCGATATTCTATATGTTCATGCAATATGGACCATGGTAATGAAGATAATGTGTACATAATTCAATTCAATTTTATTATGCACCTTACATCCATTAAGGACAGTGTACAAACAAAAAGAATAAAGAAAATGACATCAAGATTTTACACATTTGTAACATTTACGTACACATATATACTCTCTGAAAAAGTTAAGTGAAATTTCACTCAAGTAAGAGTGGAAATTGATCCCACTCAATATTTGAGTGAGATCTTCACTCAACTTGAGTTACTTTTTACTCAAATTGAGTTAAATGCACTCAACTTGAGTAACATTCACTCAAGCATAACAGTGGAAATTGATCCCGCTCAAGTTGAGTGAACTTGAGTGGTTTTAACTCAAGTTGAGTGAAAAGTAACTCAAGTTTGAGTGAACAGGTACATTTCACTCAGACTTGAGGGGAACAGTTCACTTTTTTAGAGAATATGAAACGCAGTCTCAGTTATTAGCTAGTAGCATGTTTGATGTACTTATATAGAGAATGGCCATTATTTTGCCCTCTGTATTTTTCTTATGGCCAATAGACCACAACAGATTATTCTCTATAGTCACTCTAAAACATTTTTTTACTAGCAGCAGTATCTATCTTTTCCTCTCCAACTGATAGACTGAGCGAAGCACTTTCTATAGGGTGCAGAAAACAGTTTTCGAGAGGGGTCCTCAAATGGCAGTGATACACAACATCAAACACCCTCTGGGTGTACGAAACTACGAAACTGCGGAGGGAGACCTATATCATCTTTTCTGGTGTCTTGTAACTAGCATACCGTGCGTTTTCTCAGCATTGGGACCCATTTCATTCTGTGTACACCATGTCTATATTCACCAGATTCACGTTCATTTTAACCTCAGCAACTGTTTTAGTAGATGTATTTAATAACGTATTTAACCCTATCTGGCCTGGGCTTTTTGGGACCTGTCCAGGCCTGGGGGGGGGGGCGTGAGGGGCCGAAATGGTCCCTCTAGTTATTTTTCTTACCCCTTGAGCTAGGGACCTGAAACTTATTACACTATACCCTTGGGTCAAGCTCTAGCAGAAAATGTAAAAAAATCCAAGATGGCCGCTTTGATGACGTCACAGTGACGTAATTTTCAAAAACGGCATTTTTTGGTCGATTTTTCGGTCAGATTTTCCGAATTTTTTATTTTTGCAATTTCTACACAAAAACTGCATGAAAAATTAGCAAATATAAATGTGATATGAAATAAAATAGTTTTTGTCCACTTTTCATCGCGGAAAAGCAGAAATTTTGAAGAAATATGGCAAAAACATCACTTTTCTGGTGCCCCACGTGGCCGCCATCTTGAATTTACCCATTATCCTCTGTTCAGGGGGTTATGCAAATAGGCTCAAAATGACCCCAATAAGATAAGCTATAAAGTCACGGAGTTTCAGCTCTCCATTTTTGCCGTTCCGGAGATAGTGCAGAAAGTTTGGTAGGGGGGCCATAATGGCCCCCCAGGCCAGGTAGGGTTAATGCTGCCATCTGCTAAACATTCTGTTGAATGCATAGGCATATCGTTAATATAAAGTCCAATAACGGAAGCTTGACGGGCTCTTACATCAATAAATAGTGTGTCGGACAGCGTTTCTTTAACTGATCCCTTGATGACCAACCTTCTCTCTCGGTGTTGCAATGTGCGCATCTGGCTTTTATAATGAAGAAATGATGTTTGGTATGACGTATAGGCCGCCACTGAGCATATATACATATGAAATGATTTTTGAGAGAGAAAGAATCAATTGGTCGTCAGGGGATTCGAACCCACGACGCAGGCTTATCGTGTCGATGCTCTACCTACTGAACCATGGCGGCCCATTGATATTACAACCGTGGATTGTCCCTGGGATGACCAACCTTCTCTCTCGGTGTTGCAATGTGCGCAACTGGCTTTCATAATGAAGAAATGATACGCCATACCAAATATCATGTTTTCATCGTTTCGTTAAGTATATATGCTCAGTGGCGGGTAAAACGCCATACCAAATACCATTTCTTCAGCATTTCTTTAAGTAACACACTGATTTCTCTGATCCAAATATTCGAATTGAAGATCACCATTGAAGCAGAATTAAAACTGTGTACATCCCCTTTCCAGTAGGATCGAATAGTCCACTCAAACGAAGATACACAGCAACGAGAAAGGCATTTGATGTAGTGAGCCATTTAGTCCGAGGGCACGTTTAATCGTAGGTCGGATCCAAAAGTTATGAGCATGTTTTCTAGATCAGAATTTTTGAATGAGTCTGAGTCTTGGTGGTCAAAGCTACTGCATTTCGGGCGAAAATACGATTTTTTTATATATTTTTTACCAAATTTTGAACGAAGTTGATATAACGAATGTATAATTAACTAATATGTAACAGAGCCTTCATATTTTGCTTCAAATTGAAGGTGTTGAACTGGTCCAAGCAGACAAATGGGGAAAACCATATGTAATTGATTACAGTGGTCTCACGCGATGATTTAATCCAAAATGAGGTTAAAATTGCTCAAATCCATATAAGATATCGCTAAAATTGTCTCAATGATATTTTTTCTACCAGTAGGTTATTTTCATGCATCCAGAAAACTGACGACAGTCAATGGGCATTCAGCAATACCAAATACGACCATGGTCACCTGACTCTTGTGGCAAAACTTGCTCTAAAGTTATCCTTTTTCGGCAGAACCTGCAAATTGTTTTTTTTTCTCTTCTTTCTTTCTTTCTTTTTACAGAGGTCGCGATTTGGCCCCATCATCTAACTCATCCTCGAGAATAGAGAACTGAAAACTCCAACTAATTGTATTTGGGTCGAACGATGTAATTTATATCTCACTGACCGTCATACTGACGTTACGTTAAACGTCATAAATTCCGAACGTGATTCTCGAAATTTTTCGTTTATTTTATTTTTGACTTGGTTTTACTGATATATTTAACTGAATACAACTGTTTCTGTTGAAATAGAATAAGTGGATATACTTTGTGGTAGAATAAGATAAGCAAAACCCGTATGCAAAGGAAAGAACTGAAAGTTTTAAAACAGACGGTATAATAGTGTATATGAGTGAATTATTAAATCAATAAAAGTTCCATAGGCGATTAACTTTGCACATTAGCTTTACGTAATACTTTGCCATCTGAGTGCAGGAATATTTGTCTGGTTATTTTTCTATTTTATTTTATTTTATTTTTTTGGGACATACATTTTCTTATAGAGTGAACCTTCCTGTTTAAGAAAATGTTTTGTCCCAAGTTTTCTTTCCCGAGTTGAAGTAATTTGGGTTAACACTTTCTGGCCTGGGTGATAGAGGTTTTGGAAATTTAACGCTCTTTTGAACTTTCCGCGGTATCACCAGAATGGCTGAAAATCGAGAGCCAAGATTTCCAAGATTTTAGAATATTATTTTGCACTAATGTTGAGGCCATTTCGGTAATTAAGTGATTAACCACCATGCTTTAATTCAAAATGGCCCTGATGTAGGGCATCTATAAATCGCGCTTTTTCAGGTTGTTAATATAAAAGGCATTATTCTTAACTCGGTGTGCAAATTTGTTAACGCTAAGGGATCTCACATCAGAGCTTATTGCGTTATACACATTTCCAATATATTTACATAATTTTCAACTTAAAATATGATGGTTTAATTAAGAATGGCGGACATGTGTGGTCATCTGCAAAATCACACTTTTCCATGTGTCTCGTATAGTTTAAGGCATTATTCTTAGCACATTGCGCAAATTTATCAAAACCGAGGGAAATCTAAGCATAACCTATCCTCTTAATTCCATTTTCAATCTATTTACTTATCATTAAGATCAATATTTGGTGGTCAGATTCAAAATGGCGGCCATATGGAGTCATCTGAAAATTATACTTTTTCATGTTGCTCGTATAGTTCAAGGCATTATTCTTAGCTCATTGTGCAAAGTTATAAAAAAAATGAGATATATCTAACCATAGCCTAATAGCTTGCGCTCATTTCCAATCTATTTACACATCCCTAAAATCAAGATTTGACTGTCAAATTCCAATGGTAGCCTTATGGGGGTCATCTGAAAACCATACTTTTTCATGATGCTCGTATACTCCAATGTATTATTCTCAGCTCACAGTGCAAATGTTCTCAAGTCGAGAGATATCTAAGCATAGCCTAACATCGTACGCATAATATGAGCCTATTTTCTTTGGGGTTTTTTCAAGTTTAAGATATGATGATAAGTTCAAAATGGAGGTCATATGGGGTCGTCTGAAAATCATACTTTTTTTTGCTCATTGCGCATCAAAACACAGGATCTCTAAGCACAACCTAACATCTTACGCCAGTTTTAAATCTAATCACATATCCCTAAGTTCAAGGTTTGGTGGCTAAATTCAAAATGGCGGCCATACCGAAAATAATGTGTTCCATGCTTCTCGTTTGGTTCAATGCATTATTCTTAGCTCATTGTGCAACTTATCTAAATTGAGATATCTATGCATAGCCAAACATCTCGTGCCCATTTTAAAGCTATTTACATATCCCCAAGATCGAAAAGTGATGGTCAAATTCAAAATAGCAGCCCTGTGGGGTCATCTGAAAATCCGGCTTTTCCATGTTGCTTGTACAGACAAAGGAATTATTGTTAGTTGATTGTGCAAATTTATCAAAACTGAAGGCTCTGTCATCATAGAAAAAAACTTGTGCCCAATTTCATTCCATTGGCTTACTTTTCAGGTTGAAAAACGATGGTTAAATTCAAAATTGGGATAGAAAAAAAAATAAAAAAAACTGTATTCAAGACTTTTCATTGACGCCATTTTGAATTTACCTATGATTAATTGTTCGAGCTTTCCTCAATTATGCCACGCTTAGTTACTCAAGTATGCACACTATTTCGTCTCATACACCTTGTAGTTTCAAACGTGAAATTTCAGACATACATGTATCTTTGAGAGTATATGCTGCGACTTGTAGGAAATCTGTCACAATAGTATCAATTTCCAGTACTAACAATAAAATGTTATTTTTTTGTCACATACTCCAGAGTATAAACACTGTGAACATAGTATTATAATGAGTTGAATGCGAGCAGAGTACATAGCTGTTTACAGAAATTGAGATTTTACTGATGATGATTGGGGTCTAGAGATGCATGTCTAGGCCAAACCTACCACAGAATTTTTGGCAAACAACCGGATTATGATAGAACATAAGCCAGGGTATCTGAAAATCACACAGAAAAATCCCAGAGAAGCACCGGAAAAATCGCTATCCATCCTCTAGCATCTGATAGAGTGTGACTTGGAGGGGATATTTTTCAGGGTCAGCTTACCACACCCACCCCAGTCATCGAGTTAAGAGCCATAATGTGTTTATACATAAACGTATCTGCGTACAACACTTACAAAATGCTTAAGGTAGGGGAGCGTGATAAATATGACTCCATTTTACGTCACTGCGATATCAAGCTCAAAATAATATTCTGTAACACCTCTGTCTATTTCATCCACGCTTGTGGGAAATTGTGCGAGATTCTATTTTACAAGGCGAGTGAGGAATGGCAAAAAATGCCGCCTGCTTCCATACAACCGAATGAACAAACAAATAAATTACAAGGTGGAAGTTCTATCTCATCTTTATCTGTTGTTTCCATGGTGAAATTGGTTAACATGCGACCCAAGTAAGTAGTGCTATAGAATAGACATAACGTCTTCATTGGCGTGCTCAGTGGTTATTTGACGCACTGTTTAGTGTGGGAACGTTTATAAACTGTAGGGCGTGGCATGAATATTGAATTTCGGGTATGATGCTTGCTATCTGCATAACGTGAATACTCCATTTAATGTAACTGTGCATTGTGTGTCCATCACTAGATAACACATATACGAAAATTGGCTTATTACGACAATAACTATGACAAATGGAAGCATATGTGGTACAGCCTGGCGACCCTCTTGAGGTCTGGCGACGTAATCATTCTGATTTTTCCCATCTTAAACGATTACCATTTTTCACTTACCATTCAGTTCGCAGTATTTTTGAGCGTCGGAAGGATTACGTCCGTCCCAGAAATAAAGGTGGCTTTCGGGATAGACGCAGTTACACCAATTGTCACCTTCTCCCCACTCCTCACGCAGACGCCTGGTCCTGCCATTCGCATCCTCACATGTATCTGTTGATCGTAGATTAATAAATATCCGCCAATTCTGTTAATTTATTACACATCGTTGAGGATTATCAGCTAAAACACTGTTATATTATCACTTGAAACTGAAAATTTAATATGACGGCCATTGCCAATATCATCTGAAGATACGATGAAGAATGTGATTAGAAGTATTCGATCTTGATATGTGTAGCTGGGCTAGAAGGGACAAGGCTGAACGAGATAAACCGTGAATCCGCCCTACTGAAGGATACACCGCAATTGTGGCAATCGGATGTGATATGAAAAGAATCGCATGAAATTTACGGATTTATTGATCTATAAGCATAGCAGCATCCTTTCAAGTGTACACAAGACTGCTTGACATTGAACTTGGATTACTTTTCGAGCCTTATTGGCATTAGTTCCTGAGTGACACCACTTGATTGAGGTGAAGCTACAACGTTCATATTAAAACTGAAGCAATCATTCTCATTGGGACGAGATCATAAACACTGGGATCTCACCTCTCAGGCTTCCAACATTTATACTATCCTCGTAACTTCTGAGGATGCAAATTGCAAAGAGAAAAATATTATCAGTCTTACCTTTTGCTTTTGTGCTTATCGGAAGAGGAATGGGTAGTTGTCCCTGGGGCATCGGAGGGCTGCGCGCCACCGTCAGAACAATCCCCAACATCAGAGCGAAAATGACACCAATAGACTCCATCTTTGATCCGTGTGCCCTGGAAATGTTCAATGGTGTCAGTGGCGTCCCGACTGCTCCTATTCCTTGTTCATTTATTTTATTTTATAGGTCTCGATTGACATTTAGACTATGCCATATCTGTGCCAGTTTAAGGTCACGAGCGGGACATTTAACTAGATGTGTTTGAACTCCCACATAATCGTCCATAATTGCCTAGATTTTTTCGGCTGTCGAGATAAGCACTTCATCATTGGATGGAACAATTTCGCTGGATGGGTGAGGTAGGAGGCAGCACACCAGTACGAAAATTTATATTTCTGTTACGACCTCAAACGTTTTTCTTCAGTAATCAACTTTAATTATTCGCGATAAAGGATGTGAAAGTGATTCGGAATAGCAATTCATCTTTCCATTTGGTATAATCAAGACAGGCAAGGACAGCTATTTGGGTACAGGATTATTCTACGTCCCGCTCACCTAATCTGTGCACCTGATGATAATGAAAGAATCCAGTGCGTTGGCGACGTGTTGTCCAAAGGTTACATGACGATATGTCGATGCACCACCATCGAGCCTACAAAAGATAAACACAACACTGAGCCTGCTAAATTAACTCTCTGATGGCAGTATCTGCTGGTGCTTCATATCCATGACAATAATGCTGGTCGTGCAGTTCAAAATAAGAAACCTATCTCCATATCCAGTCAGCAAAATCTAGCAATTTCTTTTTCTGTTTATTATTTTGTTGTGCAATCTTATGAACATTCCAAGAAAATCTGACAGTCGTCGTGGCGTTATTGTCAAACTATAAAGGATTCAAGCCGCAAGAAAGAAACAGCAGTTATCATTTGTTCAATGACTCAAAATTTCTCGATGATCGCTATAATAAACGTGAAATATTGATTTATTATAGATATTCGGATATCACATGTGGCAGTTCATTCATTGCTGAACTCAGAATTCAGAGGAATATGACCGGAGATATGCATACCAGATCTTTTTCAGTTCTTGTCAATTGATTTTCTGATATTTTCTCAAGTTCTATAATATGCATATTAAAATGCACTCACATTATAAGCCGGGTATGAGGAATGAGTTTGAATGAAAAAGAGAACGATTTTAATTAAATTTCAGCATTTATTTTGCACTTGAACATAGTCAACTGGACTGTACAACCCTTATCACCCAGCTAAGTAGTATATCTACGAAACTATTTTGTCAATTTTCTATACAAAAGTCACTCAAAACAATCCAGCTTAAACAATATTACCATACTGTAGGTACGTGAGATCATGCAAAGCTGATAAAGTCATACTTGTGGGCCATTTCGGGTCATATCTTGTCGTCTGCAACTATATGTTCACAAAGTTGCAAATTGTGCCATCGGGAACAAACTGTCTACAATGAGTTCATTTCTTTAATATATATCAAAGTTGGATGAGTTTCAACGTTTCATTAGCCTATTTTAGATTTATGCATTTGGAACAAAATTCTTCTGATATGTTATGTGAAATGGGTGTATGGGCCTTTGGAATGTATGAACCGTTTTAACATTCGAAGACATTTGGCATGAAAATAATGGAATATTTTCGGCATTATTGAAAGATATATGAAATACTGAATATAATGCAATATCATTGTTTATTGGCCAAACATTATCGCTACAATGTGGAATTCTTTTCTGGTACGAACTGAGGAAGATAGTTCCTGTGGTGGTGTGGTTAATTCCAGCAAACAACTGCAAAACGTGGGATTCTAAGAATGATTCGAATTACACTCAATCGATTCTCATTAATAGTCATAAGCTTTGTGAATGTAGCTGGGAATTGTACGTACAGGTCAAAATGTCGCCCCAAGACCGTTTTGGGCCAATTATCTGTTAATTTATCTGAATAATTGGGTTGAACTCGATAGTTCACTGGGGATAATAGTTTTTTAGCTCAATCGTCTGACCCGAAGAGCAATCATCTGGATGAGTGCAACTGTGGAGTCAAACTGAGTACATTCAACGACAAAATATATGTAGAAATTCAAATTAAAATATTTCTCAATCTATTTTTCAGTGCATTTCTCATCTCCATATTGCCAAGTGGGTGATTTTTTTGTTTATATTTCAAACCAGTGAAGACACATTACAAACGGTCGACGAAGGCTGAAAATTCCCCGTACCAGTAAACATTTTGGACAGTCCTGTTCCACCTTAGCCCATTTACACTGTCCATTGAGGTTTTCCGAATGCAAACATAGTTCTCTCCATTAACCAGTACAGTTACAAAATCAACATATTACACACATTGCATCGGGTTCCCAAAGGAAGTCAAATTTAATGTATTTATACTAATCTCTGCCTTAGATCATGAGTGTCATCGCCTAATCTTTCTTGCTTCGCAAAGATATATGTTTTCAAAATTCGACAAATATTCCCGATTATGTTGTATGTGATATTCTATTTTAAGATTTTCGTCCATTTCCAAGTAATTTCATTTCGTGTTGAAAACAATTATCGACACAGATACCAAATCATGTTACAAGCGTCCGGTCCGTCATTCATTATTCATCAGTCGTCCATTAAACAATCTCCTCGTCCATAATCCAGATACTTATTCCATATTCCATATAACAGCATTAGCACCGAATTAAAAAAATAACAACCATAGTATAAATAAACATAGGCGAGTTTCCTGCAAGAGAAACGCTGTCAAAGATTCGACAATAGGAGAATTACAAGCGTCTAGTCCGTCATCCATAATTCAGCCGTCGTCCATTAGAGAATATCCGCGTCCATAATCCAAAGACCTACATGTATTCCATATTCCATATAACAGTATTAGCACCAAATTCAAGAAGACAATCATAGTATACATAAACATAGGCTTGTTTCCTGCAAGAGAGAAGCGGTCAACAGTCGGCAAGACATCATGATGTTCCAAAAATATCAAATCCCTATCGATGATTAGTATTCTTAATCCATATGATATTCATTGTAAAGTCGTCATCTACAGAATGATATATCTCAGTCACGCTTTGTTTGTGGCTGTTCATATGAAGATCTTGAAGTACATGGGTTCATACGGTTCCTAACCCCGGGTTAAGCGAACTAGACACAAGTTATGAAAGCTAGCTATGCTCGTATTTTGCTATCAGCACGCGATATGTATCTCTAAATTTGAGAAACTTTGAGTGGAGGCGCTTGGTGGTATAGCCCTGTTTTGTGACGTTGATTAGAATCGTCACATTTAAGACAGGATACATCAAATGCTACTTGGCGAGATATGGATAAGCCATATTAGGTCCCACTGGAATACTGCTGTCCAGAAAGGGATGGTTTACTATGTTAAAATTCATCTTTTTTGTCGTGAATTCGGCGAGAGAGAAGGGCTAAATATGAGGTATAAATATGATATGCCGTTATGGCTACATGTATCTGTAGTTTCCTTCAAACCTAGTGAAGGGGGGTCGATATCCTTCACTGTGTCATTTATATAGCGAGTTATATAGCGAGTCATCCAACAGGGGGCACAATTATTAACCATAGGGATACCTATATGTTGTGGATATATTGTGTTGTCAAATTTCACATAGATATTTTTAATGAGAAATTCAAGCAACTCTATAAAAAAAAAGAAACATCCCATGGATTGATATTCCTTGTATGTAGTAGTGCTAAAGAATTCTTTACGGCTTCTGATATTAATATATCGGCGATCAGTTTTCTTGAACACGGATACTATTAAAGAACTTAGATGGTCAATAAGGTCCTGGTGAGAGATTGTATTATAGAGAGTCGAGAAAAACTATGTGGATACATGTCTGTACGGTATATGACCTTTATCATCAAGTTCTTCGTAAGACATTTTGTGTTTTTTCAATATCCACATGCATTCAATGCCAGAGGTTTTGGAAATAGTGGCGCCATACCTTTCCCAAAATGCTTTTACCTCCTGAGGGGCCCTCGTCAACAGGGCTGAAAGAAGCTTATTTTAGAAGTGCAGTTTCTAAAACCACCTATTAATCTAGATTTGTATGCGGATTTTTTGCATTTTGGGAGTCCAGTATACTTTTGGTATGCCTTTATGATTGGTTGGAAGACAAATATCTCTTTTCTCGAGAAAGGTATTGTGATTGTTAACCCTACCCGGGATGCGAGGTGGGGGGGGGAGGCGAAAATGCTCCCCCCCTACCAAACTTTCTGCGCTATCTGCGGAACAACAAAAAATGGAGAACTGAAACTCCGTGACTTTAGAGTTTATCATATTGGGGTTATTTTAAGCCTGTCTGCATAATCCCCCGTGCATGGCGGCCACGTTGTGTACCAGAAAAGTGATGTTTTCGTCATATTTCTTCAAAACTTCTGCTTCTCCGTGAAGAGAAGTGGGAAAAATCTATTTTATTCGACATTACATTAATATTTACTATTTACTAATCACAGCGGCCATCTTGGATTATTTTTTTACATTTTCTGGTAAAGCTTGACCCAAGAGTATAGTGTGGAAAGTTTCAGCTCCCTAGCTCAAGAGGTAAGACAAATAATTAGGGGGTGGCGGGGCGGGTCATTTCGGTCACCCAGGCCAGCTAGGACAGGCCTCAAAAAGCCCAGGCCAGATAGGGTTAAATGAATCTTCCAAGGTAACTGCAGCTTTGTGTGCTGGGACTATGACGAATTTACTCTGGAGATTTGCGAGAACTTCTAGGGAATTTAGGTTTCTCAGTACTTGTTTTGCTTGGGTGAATGAGTGATTAGAGTTTAACGTCGCTTTCAACATTATTTCAGACATATGGCGACGAATTGTTTTGCTTGAGGAAGGGTACTTTTGTCAGTATGGGGGATTGTGTCAACGACGTTGCTCTTGGTGAGGTCCAGCCAATCAGGTTCTTGTCGGCCTTCAGATTTATTCTTTTCGGCTCTCTATATTTAGGTTCTTTCATCAGATGTGTTCTTAGAACCTTTAGGTTTACTGTTTTGGTGGGAAATTCAAGCCGTACGACGTCGGACTTTACAGGTCAGTTTGTCTGGATAATCTTACATTTACCAGGTTTACCCCATGTTGAGGCGTTCACTCCATCAGACGTCCTCGATGATCATCTATTATGATCAGATGAGTCATTTGTTTGTGCTGATCTGTCATCACAGTTCCCGAGCGTATCTAATTCCGCTTAAGTCGGTGCTAGCGGCCCTGTGAATACTTCACAGTCTTCACATGAACATCTGCAACAAAAGCGTGGCTGAGATACTAAGGCTACATCCAAGAATCCACCGTATTCTCGGGTCTGAATGTGAGTTGCCGAGTCATATGGCTGTTTTTTAGTCACCAGACATCGAAAATTGTTCCCACCTGTGGCATATCGCTCAAATTTGTTACCTGTATATGATAGGATTCTGCTGGTGAGTCCCCGAGGCCCTCCCTCTGTACATGCCATTCGACAAATATGTGTAGGTTTACGGTTTTGGTGGGAAATGTAAGCCGTACGACGTCGGACTTTACAGGTGAGTTTTCTGGGTATTCTTACATTTACCAGGTTTACCCCATGTTGAGGCGTTTACTCCATCAGACGTCCTCGGAGCTCATCTGTTACGATCAGAGGAGTTATTTGTTTGAGCTGATCTGTCATCACAGCTCCCGAGCTAGCGTATCTAGTTTTGCTTAAGCCGGTGCTAGGGGCCGCGTGAATACTTCACAGTTTTCACATGAACAGCGTGGCTGAGATACTAAGGCTACATCCGAGAATCCATCATATTCTCCGGTCTGAATATGTGTTGCAGAGGAAGGCTTTCCTGTGGAGTCATATGGTTGCTTTTTAGTCACCAGACGTCGTCAATTTTTCCCACCACGTGCATATCGCTTCAATTTATTACCTGTATGTGGTAGGATTCTGCTGGTGGATCGTTAATCTTCGAGGTCCCACCCTCTGTACGAATATATGTAGGTTTATTGTTTGGTGGGACATTTAAGCCGTACGATGTCGGACTTACATTTACTAGGTTTACCAGGTTTACTGCATGTTGAGGCGTTTACTCCATCAGCCATCCTCGATGCTCATCCATTACGATCAGATGAGTTATTTGTTTGAGCTGATCTGTCATCACAGCTCCCGAGCTAGCGTATCAAATTCTGATTAAGCCGGTGCTAGGGGCCGTGTGAATACTTCACAGTCTTCACATGAACAACTGCAATAAAAGCGCGACTGAGATACTAAGGCTACATCCGAGAATCCACCGTATTCTCGGGTCTGAATGTGAGTTGCCAAGGAAGGCTTTCCTTTGGAGTCATATGGTTGCTTTTTCAGTCGCCAGACGTCGTCAATTTTCCCCACCTCTTGCATATCGCTCCAACTTATCACTCACTAAATCAAGGTTACCAGTCACAATAGATTTGCATGGTGTTAAAATAAAGCTCGACGATCCACAATCAAAACTATAGCTGAAATATAAGAACTCATGTTCGAAACTGCAGCAGTAGGAACTGACAAGAACTCATGTTCGAAACTGCAGCAGTAGGAATATAATGACGTAGTCAACTAAGAAGGCGACTTGTTCTTTTTTCACTCTATAACCTCCACATCTGAATCGTTCACCATTATTCCTTTTTTACCTCGGTATGGAAGATGCCTTCTTCAGAAGCGAAATGTATTTTACTCCAAAAATTCCAGAAATCACAGGAGAAATCCAATGGCATTTAACAAAAGATACTAGAAGAACTCATTGATTTGAAAACCACAAATCAGTCAATCACCCGTGTAGTTTCATCTGGGAATCAACCGACCAGCAGCAAAGTAAACCCTGCTGAACCTACAGAAAATACACTGTTTTCTGACTCACGTAATTACGTAGAAAAGACTTATGGCTCAATACGTACAGTCAGCAACACCCTATTGGAAAATGAAATCAGCAACAAAAAGTGAAACATTTCCAGAATAAGGCGTCAGAAGTTAGATAATTGGAAACAGGATTTCGTCAACGCTCTGACGGCACAATTTAGGATTTTTGGATCATTTGCACGATGAAATTCCAAATGGTACTCAAATGGCAAACTTCGATGTAAATAGTTTGTACAGTACGATCCCTCACGAGCTAGGTATGGAAGAAATAAAATGGCTCCAAAAACATACAGAATCACTAAACTCTCGCTTCGGTGAATTGTTCATATTAGACAGCATTAAATCCATTCTGAACCATAATTTGTCCTTCTTCTGTGACAAATTCCACCTACAAATCTTAGGTACTGCAATGAGCACGAAAATGGCCTCAGTATATGCCACCCTGGTGATGGGCTACCTTTAAGAACGCCTATACGAGGAAATATCCCTTAAATACGGAACTCAATTTGGCGACGAATTTGCTAAAAAATGGAAGCGATATCTCCATGACTGTTTTGTATTTTGGCCTCAGTAAAATGACTCAATTAAGTCTTTGTTCGATATATTAAATGCTCTCCATTCAAATATTTCCTTTACCATGGAGACCAACGATACGGAAATTCTCTCTTTGGATATTTTGGTCAATATATGTGGTAAATTAGTCGGTACAGACATTTTCCTTAAACCAACTGACACACAACTATACCTTCATTTTAGTTCTAACCACCCACGTCACACTAGAGAACCATTCCATATTCTCTAGCAAGACGGATCTGCACCATAGTTTCGAATGACTTAATCCGGGCCCAGAGACTAAATGAGTCAGCATTAATTCATATGGGGTGCCCGCCAGGCCTTATTGACAAAGGAATCCGCAAGGCATTAAATCACCCTGGAGAGGAGCTCCCTAATCTAATACCTAAACAGCCCACCCCAAATGTAATTTCGTTTGTTACAACCTACAATCAAAAATAACACAAATATTTTTCCCGTTGCAATGGACACTTTGAGTATATTAGATCAAAGCCCCCGAATGAAGGCTATCATATCCAACTCACGGATCATTAACAGTAAAGGTAGGCACCCAACTGGAAGAAAATTTTAACCAGGGCTCGCTTTTCAGATGCGAGTTGTGATGCTACTGTATCAAAATGTAAAAAATCACGATGTGGAGCTTGTGTCCATATAATTGAAGAGCTTAGTTTCCCGGTTAAATTCAACATGTCATGTGAATCAAAATATGTTAGTTATGTTCTGGACAGCAAAAATTATAGTAAACAATACATAGGGCAGACTACAGACCTCCTAAACAGATTGACTGTTCACAGACAACATATTAACAATGCCAGGTACTGTGTCTTTCATGTTAGCAGACACATTAGAGAATGTTCGTTACACCTTAGACCGCCCTTCAAAGTTTTTTCCGTTTTATCAATTACCAGAAGGCAATAAGGCGCTAATGGATGTTAAGGAAATTTCATTCATAGAATCCCTATGTCTGTCGGAAATCATAGACCCTAACCATGGAGCTAATATTAGCTCCATAACCATAGTATATGCTTCATTTTATGTTTACTTCTTGACATTATGTTACATGTATATTTAAGAATAGCTGTTTACCTTTGTTATCTATTGATAAAACTACCATTATATAAACCATCATTGATAGAGTACTTAACCTCCTGTAATTAAGTCATTTTGTATTACATGTAGATATATGTATTGTTACCGTGGTCAACTGTCAAATGTCTGGCCACAACATGTATATATAAGAGTCACATTTGCATTGTGTTTTAATACCGCTTTGTTAAATACTCGACACTAACAATGATTTGTTATAAGTTTTTATATATATGTACAGTAACCGTTGTCGAGAAACGCCAAACATTAGAATGCTTAAGTATTGAATGTGTGCCATTGTAATATTATTCCTTGACAAGAACTCATGTTCGAAACTGCAGCAGTAGGAATATAATGACGTAGTCAGCTAAGAAGGTGAATTGTTATTTTTTCACTCTATACTCTCCACATCTGAATCGTTCACCATTCTTCCTATATATATATATATATATAGTTTCCATTCAAACTCCGTGACAGAGAGACTGAAAGACAGACTGCCAGAGACTAGAGGAACAGGGCAAAGTTTGTATTGTCGGAGGGGTAGCAGATTGGCTTTGACGTGCTTGAGTGCAAATAACAGTGCGGTTATCACCCATCGTATCCATGAAATAATTCTGTCAAATTACGGCAGGTGGTAATTACAAGCTATATATTGTGGCAAGGCATACATGTACTAAATTATTCGTTAAGTTTTAAATTTATTGTGCAGAAAAGAAATTTGAAGTTGGCCTTCAGGTGACACCACCTATGCGCGTATGTGGCCGAAACACATTTTCAATTGGCATGTCCTATGATATCAACATACTGAAGTCAAGACCCTGTTGAGTCATTTTAATCTATTTTGAGGGAATTGGATTCCGAGTTGGCCTTCAGATAGCACAACCTATGTGTGAGAGAAAAAGAGATTAAAAAGAGATACATTTCAGCAAAATTTATATAGCGACGATGTCAGCAATTTACCTACGATGCTCATTCATGGGTGACAATTAATGGACGATATGCCGATATCTCAGCCGATATCTTTCGTCAATAAAATCACAAGCTTCTAGTCCGTCATTCAATATCCAGCCGTCGTCCATTAAAGAATTTCTACGTCCATAATCTAAAGACCTAGTTCAAATAACAGCATCAGCACCAAATATAAAAAATTCAGACATATAATACATAGACATAGGTTATTTTCCTACAAGATAGGAGCAGTTAACAATTTTCGATGATGCAGGCAAGGGACAATGATGTTTCAAATATATCAAATCCGTATCGCTGATCCATATGTTCGTTATCTAGAGAATGATGTATCTCAGTCACGCGTTGATTGTGACTATATATCCACATACCCAATTTAAAAACAATCCGTTAATGTTCATCAACAGTGATAATAGTCACAAGCGTACTGATTGGATTCTGACTGGGAATACCAAAGAAATATTTCTGTAAAGCTGCCCGTATTAGCCCAGTGAAGCGGTTGTATTTCTTCCAGATCTTTCTCTGAAAAATATATTGTAATCAGTATAGCACGAGAAATATAACATACTTTGAAAATTTTCAAACTTTCAAAACAAATAATTTATTCTAAAGTTCAACGAAAGATATTTCAATTAGCTAATAAATGAAGCATCAGCACAGTTTAGTGCATTGATGGAATCACACACAACGATTGACCGATTTTGCATCCATTGTCATTCGCGGCTGACACATGTTCTGGAATAAATATCGAGAAACATAAATTAACATATTCGTCCTTTTCGGCCAGTGACATGTATTTGATCGACTTATTTCCTGCTCGGAACACACGATGGTCCCCTACAAGAGAGAAGCTCTCAGCTGTTTTTGATTATGACGGCAAAACATGGTTTTGTTCCTTACATGAAATCTAACTCTATGACCATTATTCTTTATCCAAATGCAATTCCTTGTCGTTTTTCAGAGCATGTCTCTCAGTCATGCTTGTATTGTGCCTGTTCATTGTGCCTGTTCATTTGGAATGATAAGTGGAATTAAGACAAAAGTAACGAAACGTAGCGCCAGACCTTGCACATTTGAGAAACTTTGAATGGAACCTTTAGTGGTATAGCCCTGTTTGAAAAGTCTCTGGAATAATATTCTGCAGCGTTGATTAAAATCGTCACAGTGTGCACATGATATAGCAAATGCTAACGGGGGAGATATGTATGTCATATGCAGGTCCATCTGGAATATTGTTATCCAGAAATGGGTAGCTATGTCAAAATTATAATCGTCTCTCTTGTCCTAGAGTCGACGTGAAAAAAATCTTCTTCATTCTCCAAAAGATGTGTGTCCAAATATGATGTGCCATCCGGGCTATCAGTAGTTTCCCTTCAAATCCGGGGAAGGAGATATGTATCCTTTACAGATTGCGAAGCCAATATATGGATTATCCAGTTCTTGGTCTTTTTAGCGTTTGGTGAATGAGAAGGAGCGGACTTTTTTTGCACATATATATAGGCTTATCAAACGTGAGGCACAACTTGTACCCCTTCGATTACCTATACGCTGTTGATATATGGATTTGCCGAATTTCACATAAGTGTTTTTAATGAGAAATTCAAGCAATTCTTTCCACAAAGAACCATACCAAGAATGACAGCATTTACGCGCAATAGAACTAAAGAAAGCCTTATGGCTTCTGACATTGATGTAAGCCTGACTAATTTTATTCAATGAGGTCCTTGTGAGGAATAGTAGTATACAGATTTGAGAAATCACAAGATACATGCTAATTGTCCTTGGCAATGTAGTTCTCCCGTAAGATGGTTTGAGTTATTGAATTTTTACATGCAGTCGGCATTTAAATTTTCTTAAAATGGCAGCATAGTTATTCCCCTACAATGATTTAACTTTTGGCATAACTCTTGTTAAGTGGACAGAAGTTCTTTTTGTATTGTATTGTGGGCCAAACCACAAATGCCGGGGTTTTGTGGCCAAACTCTCTATAGATAAATGTGGTCACATTTCAGAGAATACATTTTCGATGATATGTAACAAACTGAAATCACTCGGCAAAGGCAAAATAGCCGATTGGATAACTTGTCTGTACAGGCATGGATTTGGTGAATCTCAGCTCAGTTATCAAAGGGCATCTGCATATTGCCTCTTCCAATATGGCAGAATATTCTTCGGCGACGTACGACAGTAGTTCATGTTCAGAAAAATCCTAAACGATTCAGTTCCCATCCAGACGTGTTTAACTAATCAGGGTAGAAAAACAAAACACTATGTTGTATCGAGTGCACATGCCGAGGTAAGTTCCTGTTTTCAAGGTGTAACAGCGAGAGTAAAGTCGACTCTCTGTTCGTAAATGATTTTCGACGTTTGTAAACTTTTTTCGAATGTGGTCACATTTGGGGCCTTTAAAAATATTTTGTTAGGTATTATAGATACTCACTTATGCAATGAAATGTTTTAAAGTAAATTTGGTCACACTCTCTATGGAAAATTGTGTACAGTCGACTCTACTCTTTCTGCTGAACTGCTCAACAACGTACTGTACAAATGCGCTAATAGTATGCAAGAGAAAAGGGATCAGCTTTTATTGATACCAGTGAGTATCAAATTAGTAAATTACTCTGTCATGTATGTCATTTCAAATATAGAGATAGAACGGGTCAAGTGATTGTCCCATCCTGACACCGTCGGCCTGTTTTCGTTTTGGCATATCATTACAAGCTAAAGCGCAAACATCAGAGATTCGGTTATTCACAGTGCGTGTCTTCAAAGTGTTACCTATACCATTCCCATTGTAAATACAGCCGAAAATATTCTCCGTTACTCTCTTCAATAGGTATATCAAGCAATACTTTACTCGTCATACAAGAGACTTTCGATATACATTTGTTTAATAATTATCCATTAGACGGTTTAAAAACGATGGCATATATTTGCCAACCTTTTATTTAGCAGGGCCTGATGATGTTGCCAAATGTTTTGCGCGTCTTCAGGAGAAGGTGTGCTCTACTTGATTGAGTTCACTGGGACCACAGTGGGTGGTATTCCTCTTGGGTGAGGTAGATAGTTATCTAGGTACATTTTCGTCGCACCTCCAGTACAACATACTAGGTTACT